>CAUYRT010059721.1:0-60710 GCA_963574885.1 Lepilemur ruficaudatus | reverse complement strand
CCAATTAATTTCTTTCTATTATTAGTAGAGACGGGGTCTCGCTCTTGCTCAGGCTGGTTTTGAACTCCTGACCTTGAGCGATCCGCCCGCCTCGGCCTCCCAGAGTGCTAGGATTACAGGCGTGAGCCACCGCGCCCGGCTTGCTTCCAGGTTTTTGAGGGATACTTTAAGTAAAAAGTATTGGGTCAGCAGCCCCAATGAGTGATGTTCTGAGCATCACTGACTGTACAATCTAGTCGACCATCAACTTGGACACAGTACCCTCGACCCTACCCACTTCTTTCTTTCTGTCAAAGGCATTTGAAATGAACAAGATGTTGAGGCAACTAGCTGTGAAGCTGAGCTATCGCATGCCACAGAGAGTGAAGGTGATATCTGACATATCTTCATTCCCATTGACTACCAGGGTTCCTCGCAATTTAGTATTAATAATTATGGATCTTCGGTTCAGAAGACCAGAGATTGGCTTCTAGTGCCGCAATTTCCAACTGCGTGGCTTTAAATAAGTCACGAAGCTTACAGTTTGTTTTCTCATCTGTAAAATGAGGCTAATGATAACATCGAGCTCACAAGATTATTTTGAGAATCAAAGGAGATGTCACGTGAGAAAGTGCTTTTTAAAGAGTGAAACACGTTATGAATGTTAATTTTAATTTCACTGTCCCAACATAATGAAACACATGGCAATTTTTTAATGTAAAAAACAAAAAAAACCCACAACGCCAAGTTTTTAGAAACAAACAATTTCAGGAAAACAATCACTTTTTTTTTTAATCTAAAACATATTTTCCAGCACTTGGCTATGTAGTCAGATGTTTAACGCAGTGGTTCTTTTCTATAGAGTCCTTAGCAGTGTGTGAGCCCAGTCTGGTTGCCAGGCCCATAAAAACAGAAGGCTGTTGATCATTAGTCTGTGTAAAACATAGCAGTTGGGCATCTCACTTGGAACTCGCTTTTTAACTTGTTTCAAGAGGTGGCGCTTAGAACTGAAGAGAGTATTGTATGCCTGAATGAGTGCACCAAAACACCAGGCCAGACTGGGTTGTGGGCACCCACTTATGTGTGCAACTGCCTTTTTACCTAATTAATCCTCTCCTTGCAAGCCTGAACGCGGCCTGTGAACTTCACATTCCACTGGTAACTGGAACTCCGGATCCTACAAAACCTGGAGGCTTTAATGAAATGTTATTTGTTCGGGGCCCTTGAAGCAATGATATCTAATGGAGCAGAAGAAAGAGAAAATGGCCTGAGCTTTAGTAAGAACAGTTGATTTCCATCACAGATCTGGCCCTGTCTGTCCCCTGCTTAGAAACCTTGGAGGGCTCCCTTCCTGGACGGACTCCAAACTTTTCTCAACCAACCCTAGGCTCGTTTTTTCCACATGCTCATGCTATTAGCTCCCCACATCCACCCCCCGCCCCCGCCGTCTCTGAGCTTGTGTTTTCCAAAGTGTGGTTTGCAGACTACCTGTAACAAAATAAACTGACAGTGCTTGTTTAAAATGCAGATGGCCTTGCTGGACCTCAGGGATACTGAATCAGAATTTCTTGGTGCTGAGATCTCAGGAATCTGTATGTTGAAGCCAGCTTCCCCAGGAATTCTTGGGACACACTGATCTAGCCACACTTAACAAACTCTCTGTTCCTTGAATTCAGCATGCATTTTTTGCCTCCGTCCCTCTGCCTTACTCCTCTTTTTCCTGTCCGCAAACTTCGTGAGCTTCCTTTATTAAGCACCTTCTGTATGCGTGATACAGGCATCCATTAAGGCTTCAAGGCCCAGCTCTTATTTATGGATTCTCGGATGTCCTTCCTGACCTTCACAATACTACATTAACTGAGCACCTACTAAACATGCCAAGCATCAGGTATGACATGCAGAGAGGACAAGGACATGGACTAGATTCAGTCTTTGTCCCCAGGGTGCTCACTCGGGGTGACAGAGACCTCATGCATCTGTGCCTCTACTCTCTCAAATGAGAGACTAGTCTCAGAACTGCAGCACTGGAAGAGCATGATGTTTCAGCCAATCCAGACGGGGAGGCTCTTTGTGGCACTCAGATGCAAATGCACCTTTATAACTGGAGTTCATTGCATGCCAAGCCAGCAGTCCTTTTCTTTCCAAAATGCCTTTCACTGAGGGAATACCAAAGTGCTTTTCTAATAGGTTTGATTTGGGAACAAGATTTATAGAGGGCAAAACCGAAGTTCTGATGTATTAAATATCCTTCTTTAGATCTTAAAGTAAGCTTGTGGCAGAGCTGAGTACATGAGAACTATGTCCAGCATATCATAGCATGGGGCCTGCACATGACAGGCCCCCAATAAATGTGTGAAAGAAATGAATGAAGGAATGAAAAAATGAATCAATAAGTGGCCAATTTGTTTTACAAACATAATAAAGCTCTTCTGATAGGGCTAACCTGAAGCTTGGATCTCTCTGTGCTGGTGTTGAAAGTCCTTCACATTCTGGGACTTTAGCTTTACACTTTTGGTTTTTTTGGTCACTTTTTTGCTTTCCATTTTAGACTTTTTAGCTTTAATTTGCCCAAACTGTATTTTCCCCTAGTTTTGCAAATTAGTTTGTTTTTTCTTTCTGGGTCTATCACTTGGTACTTTTAAAGTTTCTTTCTCTCTTCTCACCTTATTCTCTGGCTCTTCGTACCTCCTCTCTCTCTCTCCCTCTCTCTCCCTCCCCTCTGCCCCCTCCCTCCCTGTGGCCCACATCCTGAGTATGAATACAGGCAGGATTAATCCAGCAGGGAACACAATGTCTGTGAGCCACGACAGATGCACTAAAGCGTGCAGTGGTGATAAAAGGCAGCTCTGATGGGCTCTGTCAGGAACCCTCAGAGATACTGAGGGGAAACATTTGCTAACCCTCTCCTGCCTCCAGGCACCGCCCCCCAGCCCCAGGCCCCATAATAGGATCATACCCAGAAAAGCCTAAGGAGAAAAGTGGTAAAACTAGAAAGTCTCCTTCCCTCCTGGCATCTCATGCAAGAGACCTTCCCCCAGAGCCAAAATTCTCTGGCTCTTTACCTGAAAGACCCTGAGTTAAAACTGTGAGTGGCCACAAACTTTGATTTAAGCCCCAGATTGCTGAAGGAATGCCGTAAGGCATCTTGGGAGAGAAGATTGCATAACCTACTTCTGACTTACAAAGAGAAAGATGAGCAGAAAGAAAAAAAGATCCCTTTAGTGTTGTGTCTAATCCTATATCCAGGATGTGTGTGTATGTGTGGCATGTATGTGCAAAGACATGAAAATATACACGTGCATTTAGCTTCTATTTCCCCTCCAAATACATTCAATTAAAAAACAGTTGCCTAAGTCACAGACTCTGTGGGTATGTAGGACAAGAAATGGCATTTGGTCTATTATCTAGTGCATTTGGTCTACTAAACATCACAAATTTGTGCCCAGATTGACCTAACTAAACAAATAATGATTGCTATGCCCTTTGCTGAAGAGATATGAAGATCAGGATGATTCCCAATATTGATTCACATTTACATTTTTGTTGGGTCCCATTGTATTAAGTCTACTCCCTAGGCCCATCCTCACGCAGAATGCCTCCAAGTGTAGTCACTATTTGGCTGTTTGGACACTGATCACCTACCTCGTTTTGCTGGGCTGCAGTCTTGTCATTTAAACGTAGCCGCCACTGGAGTTGTCTGTCTCTGTCCCTCTCTCTTTCTCTCCTTGACTTCTGGTTTTCCCAGCTCCACTATCTAGAAAGGCAGGGGCTCTGGCCGGGCTTGTGGCTGACTGTCGGGGTCTTCAGCGATAAAAAGGCTGAGTTTCTTAACAGCCTTAGCTCAACGCTCACCACTTCCTGAGAGCCTGAATTGCAGCCCTTTCCCATTGGTACGTTAGCATAAATTAGTTTATCAGATTTAGCTGGTTGATTCTAAAGTGATAAGATGCAGGGCTTTAAAGTTTCCCTAGGGAAAAACAAGGTAGCAAAAACATCCATTCACTAAATAAGTTTTGAATGATTTCTACACCAAACACTAACTATAGTGGGCAGAGATCTGCCTGGCAATCTTGGAAGGGGCTGCTTCTTCAAAAGACAGAAAAGCAAATTCAAATATTTTGCTTGAATAAAGAATTCCTGGCCAGGTGCGGTGGCTCACACCTGTAATCCTCGCACTCTGGGAGGCCGAGGCGGGCAGATCGCTCAAGGTCCGGAGTTCAAAACCAGCTTGAGGCAGAGCACGACCCTGTCTCTACTATAAATAGAAAGAAATTAATTGGCCAACTAAAGATATATATAGAAAAAATGAGCCGGGCATGGTGGCACATGCCTGTAGTCTCAGCTACTCGGGAGGCTGAGGCAGAAGGATCGCTTGAGCCCAGGAGTTTGAGGTTGTTGTGAGCTAGGCTGATGCCAAGGCACTCTAGCCTGGGCAACAGAGTGAGACTCTGTCTCAAAAAAAAAATATATGAATAAATAAAAGAGAGACAGGCCTGCTGAGGGGTGGATTATTCAGAACTCTGAACACCAGTCAAATTTTAGTTTTTCTTTTGCGGTCATTGAGAAGCATCTAAGATTTTTAAGGGGAAATTGACATGATTTATGTCTTATGGAAGGTGGTAAAGACATCCAGCTAGAGTGATTTGTTAGGAAGTTATTATAATAACCCAAGTGAGAGGTAGTGGGAGTCAGCACTCATTAGTGAAAGTGAAAAGGAAAAGAATAGGTGAATAAGAGAGAGATTAATTTCTAATTGATGTGTTGTAGGTAGTAGTAAAGTAATAATTGGGGCTTTAGAGAGTAATCACATTAAGATGACACCTCTGGCTTAAGATGGTTGATTGAGTATGCACATTTATGTCTCCCCTCCCAAAAATTTATTAGATGATACTAAAGAAATGATAAGAAGTTATCAATCCTTTTTAACCAAGATGGAAAGGGGGCCCCCAGAGCACAAGAGATTTCAACGTATTTACGGAAGACTAAAAGTGGATGAAGAATAGTCACTGTTGAAGCAGAGCGGAGGACACAGAACTGAGAATATGCACAGAGATGGCTGCAGCCGAGGAGGAAGTTGTCTGTCCTGCAGAGCTCTGCCTGGAGACGCTCAAGACCTCAGGGGAGAGGCCAGAGCCTAAATATAGGGAGAATACTGAAATATCTATACATACAGCTGCAACATTCATACATCCCAGCTAAGTGTGTCTAAAATGCCTGGCAGTCAAGTATATATGTACTAATGGGAAGAAAGCAGGAATCTTCTCTAAAGAAATAGAGTGAAGGGTACCAGAATATGCCACCCCATAACAGGCCTCTTTGGCATATGGGTTATTTTGAGGTTAAGACAATTGACAAACAGCAGATGCAGAAAAAGCATGTTACCTCCCCCTAACTGCCTAAAAATAGAGTATATAAATTTCCTCTTTGGTAAAGGAAATTTCTGTTTGTAAAGATGTCTTTGTACCAGGAAGAGAGTTACTCCTGCAGACAACATTTATCACCTGAGAGACTCTTATCTGTATAATAAGACATCATTTTTTTTTTTAAGACAGGGTCTTGCTCTGTTGCCCAGGCTGGGGTGCAGTGGCATGATCATTGCTCACTGTAACCTCAAACTCCTGGCCTCAAGTGATCCTCCTGCCTCTGCCTCCCAAGTAGCTGGGTCTACAGGTATGCACCACCATGCTCAGCTGATTTTTTATTTTCATTTTTTTGTAGAGATGGGGTATCACTATGTTGCCCAGGCTGGTCTCAAATTTAACACTTATTTACCATGTATTTCCTCCCTTCATCTTCCCATAACTTGCCTACTTCCCACCCAGAAGCCCCATGCCCCATTTTCTTTGTTTACCCTAAGATAGTTTATAATCCTCAATTAATCAGCTGCCTCTTTGAGCTATATATTTTTTCTTTCTGAACTTTCCTGCTTGCTTACATAATTAAAATATTTTTTTTCTCTTGTTAATTTGTCTTTTATCAGTTTGATTCAAAGGCCCCAGCCATTAAACCTAGAAGGGTAGAGGGAAAAGAATTTTTCCTCTCCCACAAGGGAAAATTATTTGGGTAAAACTAACGTAACTATTGTGGAATTGGCACCTCTAGCATTTGGGGATCTCAGAACATAATGACCTGTTTACCATCCATTCATCCCTGGAGTAGACATTCCCTGCTCTACCAGTGCACAAGGAGCTCACAATCAGGCTAGCTATTGCCTAATATTGAAATATGAGTGAGGAACCCAAGATCTTAATTAAGTCTATGATATGAAACAGAAACACAAAGATAAGCTACTATGAAAAGATTAGAAGTAGAAGGGAATTTACAGAAGCAAAATAGAGCTGTAAAAAGAAACAAGTCTTGTTTTATGGATGCCATAATATCTCATATCTCTTTGAGAATATAATTTGAATTGGCTTAAGCAAAATAAGAACAGTATGCTATTTTAAAAACACTTAAAACGTTGGCTGCCTGAAAAATACAACAGTAAATTTTTCTTTTGAGTTGGAGAGTAAAATGGAAGAAGTCTCCCAAAAAGCAGATTTTAAAAGACAGGAACATACAAAAGATGAAAGAAAAGATAAGAAACAGGAAATATCACACAAGTGTTCTAACATCTGATTAATATAAATTTGTGGATAAGAAAACTCAGGAAAGGAAACAAAATTATAAGAGAAATAAAAGAGACTGTCACAGAACTGAAGGGCACAAGTTCTCATATTTAAAGGTAGCATCAAGTGCCTACAATGATGAATAAAAAAGGTGCTCACCTAGAAACTTCTTTGTGAAATTTTAGAAAACCAAGGTGAAATAGAAAATCCTAAAAGATTTCAAGAAACAAAAACTAAACACAAAATTGAGACTCAGACTAGTATCAGATCTTTCAACAGGAATAATAGAATATGGAGACAGTGGAGCAATACCCTCAGCTGGCAGGAAAAATAACTTTCAACCTATTCTCTACCCTGCCAAACTATCCATAATGTATGAGGACTGAATAAAGGCAATTTCAGATGCAAGAAATCAAAAAGTTTACCTCTTCTCTGCTTTTTCTGTAAGATGTCATTGGAGTATATACAGAAAGAGATGGGTGGGAGAGAATAGAGAAGAGGGGAGATAAAAAGGGAGTGGGAAAGAGAGAAAATCATATGGAATTCAGAAAACAATGGATCCAAACCAGATCAGTGAAGTCCCAGCACAATATCTGTGCAGCAAGTCAAAAAGCAGCCAGCCCAAATTACAGCAGAAGGCTCTAGAAGTAATATCTTCCAGGAAAAAAAAGTGGGTGATATCCAAAGAAGAAATGATGTAATAAACAGGTCTTGTTAAATGCAGCTCTAGCAAAGGCAAATTTTAAAAGGAGGATCCATCAGAGGAATCACTATCTATAAGAACTCTGACTTTATGAAAGGTATTTCTTTCTTTTTTTTTTTTTGAGACAGAGTCTCACTCTGTTGCCTGGGTTAGAGTGAGTGCCGTGGCGTCAGCCTAGCTCACAGCAACCTCAGACTCCTGGGCTCAAGCAATCCTTCTGCCTCAGCCTCCCGAGTAGCTGAGACTACAGGCATGCGCCACCATGCCCGGCTCATTTTTTCTATATATATCTTTAGTTGGCCAATTAATTTCTTTCTATTTATAGTAGAGATGGGGTCTCGCTCTTGCTCATGCTGGTTTCGAACTCCTGACCTTGAGCGATCTGCCCGCCTCGGCCTCCCAGAGTGCGAGGATTACAGGCGTGAGCCACCGCACCTGGCCTTATGAAAGGTATTTCTTAAATAACAAGACTTGAAAGTCCAAAATAACTCCTTGATTCATGGACTCCAGAATGGATATTGTGTTTGCAGTCATGAAGACAACATTCATTCCTTTGTACATATCCATCAGAGCTCTTGGGTGAGCGGTGCATTGTCAAAGAGCAAGTAACATTTTGAAAGAAATCTTTCTTTCTGAGCATTTCTTGACAGTGGCTTAAAATGTTCAGTAAACCATGCTGTAAGCAGATGTGCTGTCAGCCAGGCTTTGTTGTTCCATTTATAGAGCACAGGCAGAGTAGACTTAGCATAATTCTTAAGGGTCCTAGGATTTTCAGAGTGGTAAATGAGCATTGGCTTCCATTAATACTTAAAGTCACCGGCTGCATTAGCCCCTAACAAGAGAGTCAGCTTGTCTTTTGAAGCTTTGAAGCCAGGCATTAACTTATTCTCTCTAGCTGTGAAAGTCCTAGATGGTGCCTTCTTCTCACAGAAGGCTGTTTCACCTCCATTGACAATCTGTTGTTTAGTGTAGCCACCTTCATCAATGATCTTAGCTAGATCTTCTGGATAACTTGCAGCAGCGTCTACATCAGCCCTTGCTGCTTCACCTGGCACTTTTATGTTATGGAGAAAATGTCTTTTCTTCATGACCCAACTTCTGCTAGCTTCCAACTTTCCTTCTGCAGCTTCTTCAACTCTCTCGGGCTTTACAGAATTGAAGAGAGTTAGAATCTTGCTCTGGATTAGGCTTTGGCTTATGGGAATGTTGTGGCTGGTTTGATCTATCCAGACAACTAGAACTTTCTCCATATCAGCAATAAAGCTGTTTCACTTTCTTATCATTCATATGTTCTCTGGAGTAGCACTTTTGGTTTTTTTCAAGAACTTTTCCTTTGCATTTACAACTTGACTAACTGGTGCAAGAGGCCTAGCTTTTGGCCTATCTTTTGACATGCCTTCCTCACTAAGCTTAATTGTTTCCAGCTTTTGATTTCAAGTGAGAAACATGTGACTCTTCCTCTCTCTTAAACACTTCGAGGTCACTGTAGGGTTACAAATTAGCCTAATTTCAATATTGCTATGTCTCAGGGAATAGGGAGGCCCAAGGAGAGGGAGAGAGACGGAGGAATGACTGGTCGGTGAAGAAGTCAGAGCACACACAACATTTATAAGTGAAGTTTGCTGTCTTCTATGGGCACAGTTCATGGTGCGCCAAAATAATTACAATAGTAGCATGAAAGATGAACATATATAGTATGGTTATTATTATAATTATACTGGATATAGTAATACTTAAAAAGTTTGAAATAGGGCAAGAATTACCAAAATGTGACACAGAGACACAGAGTGAGCGCAGGCTATTGGAAAAATGGGCTGATAGAACTGCCTGATGCAGGGTTGCCACAAACTTTCAATTTGTACAAAACTCTGTATCTGTGAAGTGCAATAAAGTGAACTGCAACAAAATGAGGTGTGCCTGCATATTATAGCAGGGGCAAGAGTGACCATAGCCCTGGGGAATTGCAGATGAATATTCTTGGTCATTTCCTGTGAATGCACACTATTTTTGATCCTCTTTACTCATTGGGATGAAAAGAATGCATCCGCCAGATCAGTGGCCACGTGCCACGTACTTGAGCCATGTTAACCTGTTCTAGGAAAGATCCCATGTCTGTCACAGGCATGCCACTCATCCTTGCAGTAGTCTACAGTCATTCTTTAGGATTCATTCACGTGCAGATGGAACCAGAGTGGTGAATAAATGGGGATATGGTGGGGCTACCACTTCTGCCTCTTTTAGGTCTTTGATGAGGAAAATAATCTCTGCTATTCTCCCTCCCAGGGTATGATGTTGTTTTTAATTTCTCATCTTAGCCCAGCATCGCAGGCGGTTGAAGAAAGTTTCAGAAGTTTCCATTTAGCCTTCTTCACTATGATAACTACTTAATAGGCCAAGGGCCCCATAAAGGGTTTATTCCAACCCCAAGCATATCATTTCCTATTATTCACGTGGGGACTGGGGAAATGACCCCTAGGTGTGTTCACAGACTCAGGAAGCCCATGTGAGCCAGACCTTAGTCAGGACTCCATTTATTTCTTGGTTTCTGTAGTCTCCAGTTCTAATGGTGATGCTTTGTGTCTCCAGGTCTCAATGTCTACTCAGACCCTGTGTCCAATAGTGCTCAGAATATCTGAGTATTTCCCCTTTCTGCAGTGTACAATGACGGAGTGAATGGCTTTAGGTCCCTTTGCGGAATTATGAGGAGAATGATCACAGTACATACTTGCTATGGTGTTGCATCTCATGATTCAGTAGGTCTGAAAATCAGCTCATGTCTGGGAACTGAGCAAGAGATTATGTCTTTTGATTGGGGTGACTGCCCTCAGCCTCCTTTTCCTCCATCCTTGACTTTTTTTGATGTTAAGCAGCATCCTCATCCTTGCTGGCTGCCTCTCTACTTTGCCCCTAGGGATACCATGCTCTTTTAGCCAACTCCACAGCCTCCTGTGGGTCAAGCCGCATTGCCTGCTCGCCAATCTTCCTGGTAATTGCAGCCTCCTTGTTTCTGGTGATTAAGTGCCACCACCTGGCTCTACTGCTTCAGGGCCCATTTTTCAGCATGACATTAATAAGCCCGGGTCTGTGACTGCCTCACCTGCCATCAGCCATGTCTGTTGAGGACCTTCTCAGCGATGTTGGTGTTCCCTCTCAGCACATTGCTGATGGCCTTGCTGAGTGCTGGTCCTCTGGGCCCTCCTGAGGACCATCCTCTGGTGAATGTGTGGCCTCACATAACGTCCCCATCCGTATAAGCCCGCTTTCCTCAGCCTCTCCATTCCCTGCTCAGCTTGGGCTCTTCTGCCTCACTCAGCATTGGCCACCACCTTCTCCCAGCCTCTACGAGCCACTCTAACTGCAAGTTTTCTCCATTTCTGGAATCCTTGCCAAGGTGTTAAGTCCCATATCCTAAAAACGTGTCCCATAGTCAATGAAATCTTGCTAATCTAGTTTTATATTCTAATCCCCGTAATCAAGCACCCTCAAACAATCCAACCATAGGAATAGTCCCTTGGCTCTTGGGGGAATATGCTAGCTAATTCTTGCAGCTCCTTTGATATATAATCTCATTCCTCCTTTACCAAACTCTGCACCTCCCTACCCTGGTTATGCTGGGATTTAACCTAGTTATTGACCTATCAGTCAGGAGAGAGGACTGGGGGAAGTTCTGGAGAGAGCGTGCCCCTGGGGAAGGGATCTCTGCAGCATCTTCCAGCACAGCAGTAATGCTACCTCTTAATAAGAAGGGGTGAGCCACCTTTGCAGAATCTGAAAGTTTAAGGGGGTGGTGGTTTTAGAATCAATATCTTGAGGGATATCTCTCCTGATGATCCCACTCATGTTTCAGGGTCCTAGTATTTTCCAGCCTGGATCCCGACTGCCTTGGCTTAACACTCAAATGTCTCTGGAGCTCTGCAAGCTTAACTCTCAGATTCTTTTGTTCATTGTACTTTTAGCTGCATTTTTGTAAGCTACCAAAGTGGCCGATGGCTCTCACATTTAGTCTTCCACTGCTTTTTCGTGGCCCTCCGTTTCTCATGATCCCCTTGCAGGCAGTCAATACATCTTAGCTATAACCGGAGACTCCACTGTCTTTGTAGACACTGTTTCACCCATAGTTTTTCAAATGCCTGACTTATTGCACCCTCCATGACATCTCCCTCCACAGAGACATTTTCCCAGGTCACCACTAGTGAAACCTTTAATGATTGGATGACCACTGTGTGTCTGAGAGTATCCGTGCTTCACGCATCACTCAGGATGCTGTCCTCCTTGCCCACTGGTTATTTAGGCATCAATCCCAGGACCCCATTTATCGCCCCTATCCTTAGACCACTCCTGGAACAATTCTGTTAGTTCAGGTCCTCCAAGGAGCAGGTACCAAGACAGCATAAGCGCAAGAGACCTATTGGGGAACATCTGTGAGGGGAAATGGGGAGAGAGACAAAAAGCCTGGGAGGCTAGGTCTCCTCTGGAGACCATGGTGCAGGTCTGCAAGGGAAGGAAGGTTGGGTGGAAAAAATGTTAGCTGAGGTACAGTCTAGCAAGGTTTCAGCAAAGCCCATGGACAGTTCTCAAGCCAAAGTTGTCCTTCTAAGGAGTCCCGCATCTCCTAAGAATGGGTGACTTGCCTTAGTATTTGTGACATCCCTGCCTCCGCTTGTGGGGATGGATTTCAGAGCACAGCACATGGGGCCCTTGGTCAACCACTTGGAGACCTGAGAGTATTCATGGTGGCCATAGATGGTTCTTTTTGCACTTTTTGGAAATTTTTTTAACCATGTGAATATTTTATTTAAAAAGCAAAAAAAAAAAAAAGTGATATAAGCATATTATCAGAAACATGGAGATAACTACTAGAAAAAAGTGTTAAAACCAGTTATTTTTGTAAAGTCAAGTCTAGGTTTGAGAACGGTAAGAGATGTGACTATTGCTTTTTATCATCACCCCTTTGGTAATGCTTATTTTTTTATCCATGTGCATTTATTACGTCAATAATTTTTTATTGTTAAGAAAAAGAGAGAGACAGAAAAGGAAGTCAGAAAAATTAGTAGGAGTGAGGAAATAATAAGTTTAGTTGTGAAAATAAGTTAACATTTATTGAATACCTTATCACTAATGATCAAAACATTTTTAAGAGAAATATCATCCCCATTTAGCACATAATGAGACTGAGACTTAGGATTAAGTCTTAGGTTAAAGAATGTACTAAAGGCTGCACAGCCAGTAAGTGGCAGAGTCGGGATTTGAACCGAGGTCTAAGTCTGTGCTCTTTTCACAGCAAGTGGCGAGAGGCGTCTGACCAGTGAGGGCCGTGTTGGGGTGAGCCACCTCCTGACCCCTGGCCCATCGGCCAGCCTAAACAATGTCTTGGCCCAAGGGAATTGCCAAGTGGCTGAAGGGGCCAGTGTTAGTCATTGTTTAATTATATTATACGTATTTAGCTTTTTAAATCTTTTCTGAGCAATCATTTCTTTCTACTCCCTTAATTATCCTTGACTATCTTCTTATAATAAAAGTCTGTGGAATAAGATGCCTGTGGCTGAGAGCTGGGGCCTGTCTGGGGAAGGACTGGAAGCTGGATGAAGTCAGCAGCCTGTTTTCCTGGGAGGAGGACAGAGCACATGCTACGCAGCCCCATGCAGACACCCTGCCCAGGGACCAGCCCAGAGGGCAAGCTGGCGGCTGCCTCTGTTTATCCTCTGGCCTGAAAAGCATTCTCTGTCGACAAGTATAATCTTTCTTGATAAACATATCAGTTCTCTGTCTCAGCTCAGTGGAAATGATCCCCGGATTTGTGAAACAAGCGCTAATAATATTTTCTGTTTCTATGGTGCCTTCTCCTGGGTTGGCTTAGACAGCAGAGGAGAAAGTCAGAGGGAACCAGTGTCCACAAAACTGCAGTCTTTGGCCTCAGGACGAGTGAGATATGAGTGAGACATGCTGTTCCACTGCTGTGGGAGGGCAGGTGACTGCCATGGAGGCCGGGCTTATGCCCAAAGAAGCACTGCGAAGGGAGTATGAGGAGTGAGTGTCCTGGGTAAATGGACAGGGAGGTGCTGGACAGAGAGCGCCTGGTTCAGCTCAGCTTTGCTGCTTACTGCTGCGGGATCCCGGACACCTCTGAGTTATAGTATCTACCTATTAGAATAGAATAATAATCATATAAAAATAGAATAGAATAATCATCAGTAATAGATCATAGGATTCTTATGAGGAGTAAATAATAAAAAGCAAATTAAATACTTAGCAGAGTGTCTGGTAAGCACTTAATACATGTTGGCTATTGCTGTTAAGACACCTCCTGTGGTACTTCAGAGAAGGAACTTATGTTTATAGGACTTTTGACATTGAAAAGTTTGAATCTGTATGCTGTTAGATCCATCAATCTTTTCTTTTATATCTTTTTTCTTGTCTTTTATGCTTCTCCTTCCCTGTGATAGAAGTATACACCTATACATTCTTAGATTTGTTTTCATGGTTTACCTTTTTTACATTTGCCTTCTCAGTCCATCTGGAATGTAGAGCAGGTCCTCAAATAGCATCCTTTAGTTCAGTGTTGTGCCAGTGTAATGCTGATGAGAAAAAAATATGGATTCTTAACTGGGGCCAATGTCTGTGTGGAGTGTGCACATTCTTCCCATATCTATGTGGGCTTTCTCTGTGTCATTGGTTTGTGCTCTTATAACAGAATACTTGAGATTGGGTAATCTATAAAAAGCAGAAATTTATTTCTTATGGTTCTGAACATGGGGAGGTCCAAGATCAAGGCAGTTTTGGTGTCTGGTGAGGGCTGCTCTCTCTGCTTCCAAGGTGGCGGCATGAACACTGCATTTTCCAGGGGGGAGGAAGGCTGTTCCTCGAGTGGCAGAAGAGCTGGAGAGAGAACCCACTTCCAAAAGCCCTTGTTATTGCGGCATTAGTCCATTCAGGAGGGCAGAGCCCTAAAGATCTAAGCACCTCCCACTACGCCCTACTACCCAACACGGTAGCATTGGGGATCCAGTTTCAAGATGAGTTTTGGAGGGGCAAAAACATTCAAACTGTAGCAGAATGTTTGCTTCTAGAGGTCTAAGACATATTTTTTCTATTTTCTCTCCAAAGTGCCTATTCCTGTGATCTGGATGCAAGGAATATGTAGTGAGTATTGCTGACTACGTTAACTGAATCACCTTTCCATTTCCTAAAGCTTTTAAATTACCTAATAACATTCTTAAAATATGCATCTCAGTGTATAGACATTGTTACCAGGACGAGCTGGGCAAACAATTAAGTTGCTAATGCTAAATGCTTATGGCAGATGTAATACATTACCAGAGCATGTGAGTCAACTACCAGAGGCCCTCCTCCACCTGGTTCCTTTAAATTCACTTCAGAAAGTGAATGAGGGTCTGGAGAGAGTAGAGTCAGGCTGGGAATCAGAGCAAAATGCAGCTTCTCTTCTAGGTTGCTAGGACCCAGGATAATTGGACACAGGTGCCTAGGAGAGGGGACCCAGAGCTTTCAAGGTGTAACCAAGCCTACTTTTTGATTATAAATACCCATGTGTCCTTCATTTGTTAGAGTTCTCTGGGCCTCAAATCTGACAGGAATCTCCTGTTCCTCCCTTCAAAGGAAATACCTCTCATCTCCCTGCTGTTTCCTATGCCCCATTTCCCATGGCCTTTGTTCTTCGAGCTGCTGAGGGGCACTGCTCCAATCCCTTTCCCAGACCCAGAATCGATTAGATGAATCTACCGACATGAAACTCAGCATCAAGGATTCTCGAAGTGGAGCTCCAAATGGGCAGAGTAACGGAGTCTAGGCCCTCTGTACAAATGAATTTCTCCATGGCAGTTCTGGTGTATCACGAGATCATGGCCATGCTCATGGTCAACCCCCAGCACACTTTGCGGTGATTCTGAAGCTCCTAGCACAATAACTGGCTTACTGTAGCACACAAAATCACACCGAGGACTCTTATTACAGAAACATTTGACATTCACAAGTTAAACTCTTGCAGTTTTGATGATTCTTTTTTTTTTCTTGAGAGACCAGGTCTCACTCTGTTGCCCAGCCTCGAGTGCAGTGGAGTGATCATAGCTCACTGCAGCCTTGAACTGCTGGGCTCAAGGGATCACCCCATCTCAGCCTCCCAAGCAGCTGGGACTACAGGTGTGCACCATCATGCCCAGCTAATTTTTTTTATTTTTTGCAGAGATAGGGTCTCACTGTGTTGCCCAGGCTGGACTCCATCTCCTAGCCTCAAGCTGTCTTCCTGCCTCTGCCTCCCAAAGTGCTGAGATTACAGGCATGAACTGCCATGCCCAGCCTACTTTGACAATTCTTGACCAACCTTCAAGACCCATGAAATGTCAATGTTTCATTTTCTTAAGGCCCAAAGCTGAATTTTCTGTTTGTGCAGCTAATGGTAAGGACTAGTGACTGAGCTGAATCAACTGTTCAGCATCCTGATTTCAAAACAACTTTGTGTATTTTCTTATATTACATTGGCAGAAGCCCTCTTTAGGGGACAGAAGGGATTCCTTAATGTTTTCACTTATACCCTACTGTAATTTGTGGGGAAAATTATTTGCTGTAGAGAAATGTACAAAATTGGAGATCCATGAGGGACAAATCCTTCTTGATTTTCATGGGTCTGTTGCAGTCCTTGCTTTCTAACCCTTCCCCTAGGGGTTTAAGATAAAGCAAGATATGGTTTTCATTTGACAAGTTTTATTTAGTGTCTTTAGACTATTAAAGGGTTTTCATTTGACAAGGTTTTCATTTGACAAGGTTTATTTAGCATCTTTAGACTATTAGAGGGTCAGTATTGGGGCTTAGAAGAGTGTCCACTTCATTAACTTTAGCCACAGAGATAGGCAAACCTGTGACATGCCTTCACACTGTGTCCACAGGGTCACCGTCTCTAACCCGAAGGAAGGGAGCTCCCATGGCAGCCTGCACAGGGGTCAGCTGAAGGCAGTCCAGGGCCAGCCTCCAAGGACCCTGCCGCCTTCCTCTCTTCACACGCCCACGTGGGGTGGTCAGTGCAGGGCCACCTCTGCTGTAGAGAGTTAATTGGAAATGTTACACTTCAAGAGGAAAAACAAGAGTAATGGAAAAGGCATCCGTGTGTGACCAAAGCCTTAACTGAAAACAGCCTTTCTCTTCTCCCAGTCTGGGAAACCAGGGAGGAGAAGCAGCCAGAGAGAAAGCAAGGGCAGATGCTCCTCCGGGGAAGGGATGATGCAGGGCGGGTGGGGGGTGGGAGGAATGGAGGGTGCCTGTGCGTGTATACGTGAGTCTGTGTGTGTGTATGTGTGTGCATGCACACACATAGGGGGGGCCTGTGTGAGGGAACTGGGAGGTTTAGGGGGAGCTGGGGTTGCGAGGGAAGCTTGATGAGAGGATGGGGGCTGAAGCAAGGCTATGGTGGCAGTTGAGTAGAGGAGGGAGAGTTGCAAGACTCTCTCCCTTTCCATTTTCTTCCGGGACTGGGGGAGGGTGAGTGATGAGGGTAGGATTTCTTTGGAGGGCAAATAGAGTTTTATCAGTAACTTGCAAGGAAACTGGGGCTTTTGATTAATTAATGACTTAAGTAATTCAACTAAGCAATTCAATTAAGCAATACATTCGGTACTGCTCTAATTGTGTCTCCTACTCTCCTTTCTGAACTCATTCCTATCCAGATCCACCCACCCCTTCCCACACCCTTCCCCATGCTTCTTTTGGCTGCTCTTCTATTAAGCCCTGACACACTTGCCTTATTTTTATAAATAACCATTTTTCCTCAGACTCCACTTACCAGGACTGTAAGTCCAAATATCAGAAATGGGGACTCCTAGTTTGATGTGTCTCTGGTCCCAGTCTAGTGTTTTCAAACACATTGATTGATTCCACAAACTTTTACTGAGCCCATTCTGGCTCAGTAATGATGCTAGGCGCTGGAGATAAATAGAGACATAGTTACTTTCCTTTAGACTAGCAAGGACAAATAAACAGGTAATTAGGACACAGGGTAATAACAGCAATCATGAAATCCCAGAAGAAGAGCACCTGACCCCACCTTGAAGAGCAGGGAGAGCTTCTTGGAGAGGATATTTGAACTGATTGTTGAATGATGAGTGGGAGTTTCAGGCCAAGAAAAAGAAGAGGGAAACTTGGAGACAGAAACTTAGTTTACAACCCTTTGCTGCTTCTTCCAAACTGGGGGATCTTCCGTTTGATCATGTATGTAATGTCTGTAGGAATACCTACACCACTGGGCAGTTATTAAGGTTATAAATTAACATAAACTACAAGTGCTTTATATAGCTGGGCCTTCTGTTTTCTCAATCCCAGCGGCCCTCGTCTATACCCTTTTCTTCTTCAGCACCCACCTGGGTGACCACACTGCAAACCTCTCAGCACTCAGCTGCTCAACCTCTAGAATCCCAAATTATGAAAGTCCTCTGTGCATTAAGCTTTCATCTCCCCACTGCGTCCCACTCACGCCAGTGCCGAACTGGCTCTGTACCCCTTTGTGAACTTTAGTCCCTTGATCTCCCATCTCCTTCTCAGTCTATCTGTCTCTGTGACCTTCTTTGCCTTCCTTTCCATGTGGGTCCTCACAGCCAGCCAGTAAGTGGTTCTGTCTCCACCCTTTGCCTCTTGATTACCACTGTGTATCCCCTAATCCATGCTCAACTGCACCGTCTTCTCCAGATTCCTGCTGTTGGCGTCTGAGCATGCTGGAGAAAGCCCAGACCAGACAGTTCCATTACATTTGGGTGCTTTCCAGTTGCTACTGGGCCCTTGCTACTTCTTAGTCATCCTTTTATTTATCTCTATTGAGATACGGCAATGCATTTAAAGGGCCTAGCACTTTGCCTGAAGCATAGTAGGAGCCCAACATGTTCAATTCCCTTTCCTCATCACCTGACTTGTTGTCACCTACCAAAAGTGCCTAGTCCAAACCTTCTTCATTCTTCTCCCACTTCTCATTTCCTTCAGCTCTAAGCTTTTGCCATTTAGTGCAAACTTGTTCTACTTTTCTCATACTCAGCTTACATGTAGTGATTAAGAGCACATGGCCTCAATCAGCTAGCTGGGTCTAGTTGTGTCTCTCAGCTTCAGCTTCCTCTTCTGTAAAATGAAAGTTGTAATAGTGATGATAAAAAGTACTTATGCCATAGGGCTGTTGAGAGGATTAAATGAGATAATATGTATTAAGTGCTTAATTTAGGATCTTTTACATGGTGCAGTCAATAAATGTTCATTGCTATGAAGGTAATGATGATTGTGATGAATTTGAAAGCCTTTTTCATCTTCCCTGTTTCAGGGAAATAGAATTTTCCCTCTTGCCAAGAATAAACTTGTGCTTCACATCCTATCCTCTCCAGACGTTTAAAAGACTTTCCTCTACAATGAACTTCAGTCTCCTCCTCTCCATTGGCTTCTACTTCTGAATCTATAAACATGTCAAATTTCCCCATCCTTAGAAAAACAACAAATTAAAAACCCTTTCTCAGCTCTACTATCTCCTCTAACTTTCTATATGTATTCCCCAACCCACTGTCAGATTATCCAAATGGTATTTATATTTACAGTATTTTTTCCACCACCACTCCCCACACTCGCCCTTAATCCCTTGAGATCTGGCTTCCACCCTCAGCAATCAACAAAGCCACAAATAGTTTTCTTAAAGATCATTGACCTTTTCTTGACCTTCATCCTCCTCAAATGGTCGCTGCAGCATCCTTTGATGCGGTCTTTAAGAAACTCTCCTCTTCTGGCATGTCTGACTCTGTCCTCTCTCAGCTGCACTCCCTCCCCTCTAACCCCTTTCTATTTCCTTCTCTGGCTCCTCTTCCTCTTCTACATGCTAGAATGTACATGTTTCTATGAATCCGACCTCAGTCCTCCTTTTTTCTCTGTATGGGCAAACTTTAACAGTAACCTCCCTGGTGATACCTTTCAAATCTTCATCTCATTGGCACAACAACTTTGAGCAACAATTTGGTGTTATCTGGGACTTGAACATTTGATGCTGTATGACCCAGCAATTCTACTCTTAGGGATACGCCCAAGGGAAACTCGCACATATATGTCCTAGGAGACACATGAAAAAATGTTCACAGCTCCCTGTTCAGAATAACAAAAACATTGGAAGCAACTCATATGACCAATGACACCAGATAAATAAACTGAGCACATTCATGCAGTAGAATATTATACAGTAGTGAAAATTAATGATATTCAGCTATGCATGAATGAATCTCAGTGACATAATATTGAGTGATAAAAGCATGTTCTAATAAACATTATAATATAACCTCCCCATAAAGTTTGAAAACAAGCAAAATGAATCAATTTACTTTTTAGTCAAGAATATATACATAATAAAACATAAAATGGTGTAAAAAAAATTACAGACGCAGAAGTCAGGATCAGTTCCTCTGAGGTGAAGGGAAGGGCTACGTGTGAGTGCTGCGTGGATGTGGGTTATTGGTGATGGTTAGTACTTGTGCTGTAGGTTTGCAGTGCTCAACATATCACTAAGGATGAAATAAATAAAATAGTGTCCTGCATGGATCACTGATGAAGAAAATCTAGTTCTAACCTCTCCCTAAACTCCATTTCTGTTTTTCTAACTGCCTACTGGTATCCTCACTTGAATATTTCGCTTGCTCTTGACTCTCAAATTGTAATAAACTGACTTAACGTTCATCTTCAAATTTGCTCAGTCTCCTAAATCCCAAATTTTTATAAATAACCTTCACTACTTCCAAGATGGTTTGTCCTATGCCTAGATTTCTATTAATGAAAGACTCTTCATTTCCCCTAGATTCAGCTTCTTGCCAAGTTTTACTTTAATTTCCTCCCCAAAATGCATCTAGGAAGAGCAAAGGCAGAATTCTGACCCATATTGTTTTTTGTCACGGTCTAGGTCTACACTTTTAGTCACCTCTGTACAGGTGATACGGGATCAAAGCAGCCCCTGGGCAATGACCTCAGGCATTGTGCCTTGAGGGATCATCTGCCCTTCCCTACACGGAAGTAGAGGCACTAATCTGCTCTTGCCATGGCCTATGCTTTCTGTTGAGCTCCCGCCTCTCCAAATGCAGCCTGCTGAGCACGCATCCCCACCCCCTGAAGTCCTGCCCAGTGTTCTGGCTTTGGCAAAATTTGCCAGGCCTGCTGGACAGCTCTTAAGGCCACCCTGTAGGGAGAAGGGCTATACTAGGCTCAGTGTTGGGGGAATAAACGGCTCTTGTGAGCAGCTGGGATCAAGGTGGATCCAGCCAGATGGAATCCCTGGCTTTTTCTTTTCTTGGGCACTGCCAAGCAGCCATCTATCTCAAAGAGCAACCATACCGTACAGCCTCAGTCGGTATTTACAGGAGGAATGGGGAGGACAGGCTGGGTCTAGGACAGAGAGATGAAGCCTCAAGCACAAAATGTGTTTAAATGCCTCAACAGCCCCTTTCTTTGACTGGAGAACTGATTATTCCTAATAAGGACACAGCAGTTCCTGTTTACAGTTGCTACAAACATCCCTCACACCACAACTCATTGCAAAATACATGCCAAGGCCCAGCAGCCTTTTCTGTTTAAAACTCCTCTGACTTTACAGCTGGTTAGGTCCACAACCTTGCTGGCTTCTGGTCTCTCTTCCCTTGTAGAATAGGCACATTTTTTCCACACCTCTTAGACCAGGTTCTCTGCTAGATGGAAAGCGTCTTGCAAGCAGGAGTGCCCTCTTTTCCTTCTTTCCTGTCTACCCCCAAGGTCCCCTTTGCAGGTTTAAGCACATAAACAATGAACCCCTGTGGACCAACTGGCAAGATCATTAGCATTTATTCAGATGTCAGGTCACCAAAGACAGAAATTCTTCAAAATGCAAAGTGGACAATTCCTAAGGATTGCCTCTAAAGGGGAATTATGCAATTCAAATCCAAGTGTTTCATGTGCTCTGAGAGATGTTTCCTGGCTGGTTCTGTCATGCATTAGGAGAGAGAGTCAGCATAGAAGAGGAGGGATTTCAGGATATAGAAGGGAGAATAAGGTTTTCTTTCTCTAGCAGTTTGGGTGAATCTTTTTTTTTCCCTGAAACATTCGACAAGCCTTTTTAAAGGACTTACTAGTATGAAATTGTACTATTTCTAGGACTGTTGTCTTCTTGAGGTTTTTATTTAATTAACTAATTTATTTTTTTCTTTTTATACTGTATTTTAAAATATGGAGCGCTTCATGAATTTGCATGTCATCCTTGCACGGAGCCATGCTAACCTTCTCTGTATTGTTCCAATTTTAGTATGCGTGCTGCCAAAGCAAACACTTCTTGAGGTTTTTAAAGAACTGGATTCTTGACTACTACATTCTTTTCCTCCCTCTTGTTCTTACCTCCTTTTACCTCCTTCATCAAAGGGACTAAGCTCTTGCCCTACAGACTGGAGACATTTAAAAGCACTTTTGATTGCACTGAAGGGGTAGGAAGCTGTTGTAGTACTCCCTGTTGTAGAAGCTTGGCCTCTGGAGTCAGCCAGGCCTAGCGATGCCAGCTCTGCAGACAATTAGTTGGGACCTTGGGCAAGCAGTGAAATTTCTTAATCTTCAGTGTAAAGATACCTCATAGAGTGAGGATTAAATGAAATAATGTATGGAGAATGCTTAGCATAGTTAGCATCATAATGATCAATAGATGATGGCTATTTTTTTAATTAATATCATTGCCTTATCTAACCAGAACTCGTCTAAGAACCTCATCCATCTGGAACTCAGCCAAAAACTATAATAGAAAGTCAGTCAAAAGAAAAAAGGTCTCCGAGCAGCTAAAATTAATGTCTGTGGGCTAAAACAAAAACACTTTATCATAGACATAATCCTTATTTTGGGCTTATTTATTATTGTATATAGAAGGGTATCAATCTCACAGCAGATGAGGGACAGCAAATTAACTACAGTAGCACCTTCTGTTCATGCATTAAAAATGTGAGAGCTGCATTCTGATGATCAATAACCGGAACTGTAAGGATGTTTAGAATAGGACAATTTATTGAATGTCCATTGGATGATGAATAACCTATTGAGTATTTTGGCATATTGTGTATTTTTAATCCCTGATATTACAAAGGTAGACACAGAATTTAAGAAATGTGTTATAGAGTTTAAGAAATGTGTCACAAAGCTAGAAAGGGAATTTGACCTCAGAGTCTGCCTGAATTTAAAGCCTCCACATTTCTGCCACTGTACACTCTCTCCCATACAGCTTTATAGACCTTACCCTCCTGCCTTCCTGCCTGCCTGCCTTTCTTTCTTCCTTGCTTTTTCCCTTTATTTCTTCTTCTATTCATGCACTTGATAACTGAAACAGAGTTTCTTTTTACCGTTTTATTTTGGATAATTTTAGTTTCAAAAAAAGCTGCAAAAATAGTTCCAACATACCCCTCCCCTGTGTCCCCTAAGGATATCATCTTACATAAGTAGAGTTTATTATCAAAGCAAGGAAATGAACATCAGTACAATGCCATAAACTAGATGACAGGCCTTATTTGGATTTCACCGGTTTTTGCATGCACTCATTTCTCATGGAATTTATAGTTTAGTATTTCTCTTATAGCACAGTTTATAATTGGCAGTCCTCAGTGAAATTAGGTTCACATTCAAGAAGTGAAAGAAAAGCACACAATTTGGGGAAAGAATATTCAAATTATTCAAATTTGAATATTGAATTGAAAATTGAATAATTATTCAATTATTCAAAATTGTTGAAATAAGTAAAGTTTTGACACCTGAAGGGGTAAATCCTTTGCTTTCTGGAAGATTTAGCTCTTCAAAACAATGAATATTCCAAAGCATTCTGGATGGCTGGAGGTGGTAGTCTATGATTTCTCTTCAGAAAATGATGGGATTGGCCAAGTCCTCAGTGATGCGAAATTCTTATAAAAAATCTAGTCCATGCTCCATGTGTCCACATTTAACTGTGGAGAGCCTTTCCCCCCACAACGTGGATTTTCAGTTTCCAAAACGCATCAGGATGCCATATTACACAACGTGGGTGGAATATTTGTAAGTTTGGCTATCTTCTCAATTCATTCCATGTGTGCCACAGAATTTAAGTGCTGGAGTCAGGCATTTCTGAATACAATTTTCCACATGTAGATTCCCCACTACCCACTGAAGCACACACATCTGATCCAGTTTATTGGGGTGTGAGATTACTCTTTTTTTATCATTTTGAAAATATTTACAGGGATCAGAAGGGAAGCAGAGCGATGTCCTTGTTCTGAGTGAGGCCACCTCGGGCCAGCGAGTCAGCTGCCTCTCCTTCTCTCTCACTGGTACACCCATCCAGCATGTGACCTACTCACGAAACACTCTTACACTCTCTCATTTCGTTCTCCTCCTCTTTTTGCTGCTGGTGTAGGAACTTTCTAGGCAGCCATTGTTTTCCTCCCAAAGTGTATTAAGAAAGGCTTCCCTCTTGCCATCTTACAGGGATGTCCCACCAGACTTAGCAGGTAGTTTCCATACTGGCCCTGGTATATACATACTCAAGTGCTTTTCTCCTTTTGTGCTCCCCATTTTTGCTGGTGTCACCACCATCCTCTGGGATATGGAAACTTGAAACTTGAATGGCATCCTTAATGTTACCTTTTCTTTTGCCCCTCCCATCTGCTCAGGGCTGAGGGCTGTCTATTCCATCTCTCCCTCATCTCTCCTTCTGTCCTGTCATTTCCATCCATTGGGACTTCCTTGAATCTAGGACAGGCATATTGTGAACTCTCTGAGGATGGGGACTGAAATGTTATCCCCCATCGCAGCCCTGAGATGATGGCTGTACCATGCTTGAGAGATGACTAGCCTCGGATGCTGAGTATCATTCCTGGGGGACTCACTGCTCAAGCAAGGCTCTGCTCCTTTCAGGCTGAGCTCCAAGGCAGCAGAGGAGGGAGGACAATGGGGAGTCAGGCCAGGATGCCAGGGGAGCATGAGCTTCCTGACGCCTCTGCTTCCCACCACTTGCTTAGGCCACTGCTCCCTGCCCTGCAGCTGTTGTCTGTTCTCTTACCCCAAACTTCCATCTCCCTACTTTGGAACAGGTTAGCCTATTGTCTGGGACTAGGAAGTCATGGATCCAGATTTCCTGTTACCTGTATCAGCAACAGACAGTCACTCCTCATTCAGTAACAACGCACTAAGCTTCTTCTTTGTGTTAGGCAAACTGCAGTTTTTCGGCCATAAGAATCTTTTACATTCTCTGTTGCTCACTCACTTTGGTCTCCTTGTGTTTATACAGGCCATTTACATATGAATATTGTGTGTGTGTGTATGTGTGTAAATCAGCATTGCTTTGAGACTCACTTACCCCACCCATTTCACAATTTCACCTATGTGTGATCAGAACTCAGAGACCAAAGTGTTGGCTCTCAGTTATCAGGGTCAATTTCAGACAGGCCTTAACAGACAACATGGGACATCCCACATTCCTGGCCCCATGCCTCAACTTGAGATCAATCAGATCATTGCAAATCCATTCCATAGAATTACATGTTTGAGCTGCATTCTGGTAGAATTTCTTTGCCAGGTACTTCCTTTGAACTTCAAAAGTTGTCTCTAACACCCTGGGATTATGTCTTATCTGCTTAAGAAGACAATTTGGCCACAGTCAGGCATTTTGCAGGAATACACATTGAACATGCATGTGGGGTATTTGTAAAATATGCTTGGGAGTCTGCAGACAGATTAAGCTTTGTCACTGTTGGGACAGTATATTAAAGGGTCACAGATTCAAATCAACTGCAGTGGCCTGCCTGCAGTGCCTAGAAATTCCATCTATGACTCACTGAAGAGAGGAGGGGTTTAAGTCTGGGTGTGGTGGTACTGAACCTCTCGAGCCCTGCAAAATTAGAATTTTAGGAAGGCCTACAAATCTTTGTGTTAAACACAATGTGTTTCTGGAAAAACACAACTTGCTGTTTTTTTTTTTTTTTTGAAAGCAAGGTTTTTAAACTTCCAAATTATGCTCATAAAGTTTCTTAGACATCAAACAGGTCTTGCATAATAATATTTTTGATGATTTAAGGGTAAGTAAATAAAAAGCATATGAATTAAATATCCCTTTAAAATATGCATGTGTTTTAAGATTATAGAGGGATAGTGCTTAACAAAAGCATTTTGCATTTCACACAGCCCTGAATGTTTGAAAGATAGTCGAGGCATTTGATGAATTCTGAACAAGAGACCAGGTTCTCCTATCTTTGACAGAATGCTGTGAACCAGTTTTCTGTATTTCCAAGAGAAATGGTCTGCCTGATCCTGGGGAACAACAGCCCCTACCCTTGTAAGGAAAGCCCGGCAACGTGAGCCATCATTTTCAGTTGAGAAAACAGGAGTGAGGTAATGGCCACAGCCTGCAGTTAACCCTCTGGAGTGGCCTGATTTATAACTGCTTTGGGAGCCTCACAGTATTACATCTCTTGCTTTCATACACACATAATGTCTCAGCCTTCCCACCCCACAATATGTTAGGTGGTATTAAAGATTTTCCACTGGGGTATGTAAAACCTTGGCTTTTGTCCAAGCCAAAATTCAGCCACCCCTTGAGCATCATAATTGAGGTCTAAATAGAACTTGGCATCATCCTAGAGTCTCTCAATCAGTCAACTAACATTAAATGCCTACTAGAGCGAGCCCTTACTAAGATGGAGAGTGAGAAAGAGGGAGGGAAAAGGGCATTAAAAACCTTTCAGAAACTCAGAAGACAAAGTCCCACTTTCAAGCAGCTAACGATCTAAGTGAGGGGCTAGAACACATGGGCATGATCAAATGCCACCAGGAAGGTATGGATAAGGAATGCTGGACTAAGAAGCCTCTCTGAAAGAGGAGGAATTTTTCATGGGCCTCAGGGATTGAGCTGATTCATTCACTTGTGAAAACTCACTTGTGGAATGTTTCTTGAACACCTACTACATGCAACATGCTGGGCTGGTACTGAGGATACAGAGGAGAGCCAGACAGATCTGGTCCCTGCCCTTGGGCAGCTTGCATTTGAGTTGGGAAGATAGGCATCCTCCAATGGCTATCATTATATCCTTAATTGTAATTGTGAGTGCTCAGAAGGAGAAGAATAGAAGAATAGTTCCTGGGAGAAGCCTCTAGCAGGATACTTGACCAAAGTTATGAGTTGAATTGTCCTAGACCCTTAGTTAGTGTGGTCCACTGATCAGTTTGATATAAGTGCAGAACCTCAGGCCCCTCCCCAGTCTTAGTGAACCAGAATCTGCATTTTTAACTCAAATCTGGGTGATTCTTAGGCACATTACATTTCCAGAAACAGTGCCAAGTTAACAGTATGCTACAATCTTCTAGCAGGCGGGGGACTCCTGCATCTCACAAGTGTTAGGCTATCTGGATTAAATGGAACAGACAACCCTTTTCCTGGATGATATTTATACATCTGAATCAAGCATGGAGGACCCTCTATCTTTTGAATAGATGACAAAGGATAGCCAAGGTAAACGAACATCCCTCTCAACTTTGCATTGTCGATTGGTATCTTATTTTCAGTTCTATGTCTACTGGGTCAGGATCCTCTCATGCTCCAAAATAAGAGATCTATTCTGTTTGGCATCAATATTTCCCCGTACTTCCCTCCTTCTACTCTCAGTGACGGCTAATGCTTTCCAGATGAGGTGCGAGCAGCTGCTAATTGTACCCGGATCAGTCCTGATTTGTGTTTCAGTCAGCAAGGCACCTCACTAATGGGTCTGAAACTTGGCAGAGGGCCTGGGACCAGTGTCAAAGGAAACAGATCCAAAAGGCACACGGAGAAAGGCCAGGAGACAGGGAGTCCATAGAGAAAGGTTTGTAGGCCGAAAAGAGGGGGGAGGGAATCAAAGGGACAGGAGAGAGCTAAGGGCCTTTTTCGGAAAAGCAGTAGAGAAACAGACCTGGGAGCGTGGGGGCTGTGGAGGAGAGGGGATGGGAAATGCAGGAATAAGGGGGGAGGCGGAGGGGAAAGCAGTAATTGCATCTGCATCTCTGAGAGGAGGCAAAGGAGAAGGCAAGATACTCAGACTATACTTTGTGATGTGATCCTGGACGCTGATAAAGTCTGTGGCTGCTCACAGAGAAACCATACAGGGGATGTCAGATGGAGCAGCCCTGTCCCATCTGCAGGCAGAAATCTGATGCCTCTCTCCCTTTCTCTCTGGGCCCTGGCTCTCCAAGGCCTTGGCAGGGAGCACTGAACTCTCACAGCAGCCAGCGAGTGCAGGCTCCGATTCTAAGCCTGACAGCGTTGCGGAGCTCAGACACACCTTGGCTTTATGAGCTGAGGCCTGAGGCAGGGCCTCTCCTGGCTGAGCCGCTGGAGCCAGCTTTCCTGAAATCGAGTTGGAAAGAGGCCTTGTTAGGGGAAGCCAAGAATTGAAGCCTAAGGCCTTTCTGAATTGGACACATTCACTGCACTTATTAAAAAAAAATCACCTCTATAAGAAGGAGGAAATCCACTTGCCAATATGAATTCCAAATTGTGAGTGGGGGAGAACCCACATATATAAGCAAATTTGTGCAGGGAAGCGAGAGTGAAAGAAATAGGAAAACGGGTTAGGGTTTCCCGTGGACAAGCTGAGCATTGCTTAGAAACAAATAAACAAGCTTGTGTTTTGGAGGAAAAAACGGATACTTCAAAAAAAAAAAAACATGTTCAAACAAAACCTTGTACACGAATGTTCAAAGTAGAGTTATTCATAATAGCCAAAAGATGGAAAAAACCCAGATGTCCATCAACTGATGGATGGATAAACAAAATGCGCCATATCCACATAGTAGAACATTATTCAGCTATAAAAAGGAATGAAGTTCTGATACATGCAACAACAGAGATGACTCTTGAGAATATTATTCCAAGTGAGAGAAGGCAGACACAAAATGCCACATATTGTATGATTTCATTTATAACAACAGTCCCCAACCTTTTGGCATCAGGGATCGGTTTCATGGAAGGCAAATTTTCCATGGAAGTGGGGAGAAGGTGGCTGCAGCAGAGGAGCTCTGCCGCCCGGTCCCCAACTGATACTGGTCCGTGGCCCGGGGATTGGGGACCACAGATTTATATGATATATCCAGAAATGGCAGGTCCCTGGTGACAGAACATGGTTTAGTTGTTGTTGGGGGCTAGGGGGAGGGCGGAATGGGGAGTGACTGCTTAATGGGCATGGGGTTTCCTTTTGGAGTGTTGAAAAAGTTCCACAGTAGATAGTGGTGATGGGTGCACCACATTGTGAATATACTTAACACCACTGAACTGTACTCTTTCAAATGGAAAATGTTATGTTATGTGTATTTTACCACAATAAGGAAAAGCATTGAAATAATCATCATTGTGAATATCTGAAAAAAAAGTTGCTCTCTCATAAACTTGTTTTGTAGTTAGATACTGCTTCTATTTTGACTCATATTCAGCATGTTAGGACCTTATAATATCTGTTTTAATATGACCCTGAAGGGGAAGGAGAACAAAAAGTTCTCAAGAATAAGAGGAAAAGGGTGATGGAAATAAAAGGAAAAGAGAAAGAAAGTAAGCCGTCTCTAGGGCAGGAAATGAGAGGAGGGACAGCCTGCGTTAGAAAGGTGGCCAGGGTGAAGCGGGAGCAACACTTCTGTGGTGCTTTGCTTAGGAGAGAAAGAAACCTCAGACACAAAAAGAGAGATACAGAGAACAAGGCAAGTTTTGGAGCAGAGCCAAACAGCATGGAAAAGAAATCAGGATAAACTAAAAGAGATCCTTCATGCAAAACAAAACAACACAAAAACAAGTGTAAACTTCAATATTTTGTCTCACTCCGGCTTTTATGTCCTGTGACTTGTGTTCTTAAATCTATGAACCATCACAGATCTGGGGGCTGGGGTCTGTGGGTGGGACTTAGATGCTTCCTCTCCATAAGGTAGACCTCCTTGACTAGGGCCATTATCCACCATTGGCTGGTCTCACTGCCCAGGCGTCCTCATCCTGGGACGTGACTAAGCAGAGGCCAGATGAGCCCTAGGAAGGGATCAACAGGAAGAACTGTTCATGAGCCGGCAATTGGGAAAGATCATTTCTGAAATCTCTTCCAATTCTGAGTTCCTGTGTGTACATGATTCTAAGCCATGTGCAAGTGCCTGAAAAGGAGGGGGAGGGTCAGTGAGTGGGTCAGGAGATCAGTGGGTGAATGTTTACCACACACGTGCTCTATTGCAAAGGGGATTTGTTGGAAGGACCTACAAGGCCCTTTCTTGTAGAGAGTGGTTTGATGGGAAGACTGAGGTTAAAACTGTAACTTTCTGACATTATGTCCAGTTGGCTGAGATGTAAGTATTTCTAAAAATATCTTTTAAATTTGAAAGCACACATTAAAAAGATGAAAATAGAAATCATGGATTATCCTACCACTGTGGTGGGTATATCAATGTGTATTTACCTATTCTTAGAACATACGCACATACACACACAGGATCACATGAACATGCTGTTTCATTTGAACATCTTTCTGGATTATTGGTCTCTGACAACACAATAACTTTGGGGGGTGTGCGTGTTCAAGAATTTTATGATAAAAACAATACACATGAACAACAAAACCCCCTGCATTTTCTAAGGCTTTCAAGGAAGAAGACCTGTGAAAGAAATCAGCTTCTGAGGCCTGAGTTCCTTCTGTGTGCATGTCTGCTAATGTATTTGAATCTTATGAGAACTGCAAAGTTTTCCAGACTGAACCTGTAAATGCATAAGACAAATCTCATTCTTAGCTATATGGGGATTTGGGTGACATCTCACTTCCTTTGTAAGGAAGAAGCTTGTGGGGGCTTGCTGGTACTTTGTCCTGGGGGAAGAAAATGGGCATAGCCGGTGTCCTTTTAGGCTTTGTTAAGCAGAAGCCTGGTTTATGAGAGGTTGAGAGAAAGAATTCAGGGACAGGGAAGTGGAAGCAGTTTCCCCGAATATTATTCAAGCAACAGCCACTTATTGGTACATAGGATGCAACTCAAGCAGGGGGAACACAGCCCCCACCTGCAAGATCACAATTGTAGCTACAAGCATTCAAATGAGGGAGGCTTTGCTCAAAAGGCCTGAGAGTTGCTGCCTTTGTTTATGTCTTTCACCCAGAACTACAGAATTGGTTGTTGAAAGGGCACAACTGTTTTCCTTGGGGTCTGGGGGCACAGTCTCTTCACAGGCTAAGAGGCAAGTACTGCATGGAAAATCACACTTACAAGATGGTACGGTGGTTTCCAGGCCCTCCAATAACCTGATGAGTATATGATCTTCCAGTGGCTCCTCATTACTCTCAGAATAGATTCCTAAATCCTTGCCACAGTCTGCAAGGCCCTATGTGACCTGCACTATGACCCTGCTCCCCCCAATTCCTGTGACCTTACCTCCTATGATGCCACCTACACTCACTCACTTCCAGCCACATGGATCTCCTTGTGATGCCTCACACACCTGGCACACTCCTGCCTTTGGCTTTACTGTCCCTTTGCCTGGGAAGTCCTTCCCTTCAGTGTTTGCATGTCTCACTCCCTCACTTCATTCCCACTCTGCTCAAATGTCACATCATTGCCATCAAGTCATTCTCAGACCAAATAGCATCTTCCCTCCATGACTTAGGTATCTACCCCTTCCCTGGCTTGATTAGCACTTATAGCCACTGTATATATATATCTTGTTTAACATCTTACTATAAATGTAATAGATCTTATCATCTGTCTCCCACACTAGAATACAGACACTCTGAGAGAAGGGACTTTGCTTTGTTCACTGCTGTGTCACTGGCATCTTCACCAGCCTGTGGCATAGGGTTCAGTGAAGGGTGGTTAAATGAATGAATGGCCATTCTGTCCTTTCCTGCTGGGCTGATTACCTTCACCTCTCAGTCTACGACTTACAGCCATTTCTCTTACAGCTTTGGGTCTCTTCTAGTGCTCAAGCCTCAAGTCACCAACATATTTTCAGGTAGAAAATGTCTCTAAACCACCTGAATCTTAACTCAGGAGACATCAAAGGTATCTACCTGTACAATCCACCTGGATATAACTTCCTTTCCATTCAGACACAGCCTCCTGCTCAGCTATCCTGAGACTCCTAACGTGAACGAATCCCCTCTTCTCTCTACCCAAATCAAAAATAGGTTGTGGCCTCTTAACACCAGCGAGGCTACCAAACTAATTCTGGCCCCTGTGGCTTCCCGTCACTCTCTTCTTCTGGACCCCAAGCAGCTCTACCATTTATCTCCTTACAGCTCAAGTCCTGAGGGGACCTGATGGTTGAGACTAATATCTTTAAAGTGACCCAATGCTAGTAGAGCTTCTGGGCCACTCCTCTCAGTTGAGAACCTTGTATGGACAGAACATTGGTGCAAGATGCCCTAAAAAATGAGAAAAGTGAAGGACAAATTCTTAAAGCCTGAGTGGTGTTCCTTGGAAGAAAGCCGTGATGCTCTAGAGCCAAGTTTGGGTTCATAAGTGGCCAGCTTTTCTGCTCTTCTGATGTTGTAAGGACGTTGAACGTAGGGGCTGTTGTTTCTGAAGACTTTAAAGCTGACGTCTTGGGAATTGCCCTTCCTGACTGGTAGAGCCTTTCTGATCCTGTAAGATGGCAGCTTCTCCTACTTCAGGTTCTTGTCTAAGACACTGACTTCATCTGGAGAAGGGAACTGGGCCCCATGAGGCTGGAAGGCTGTGGTTGGGAAAGAGGGGAGGGCAGAAGAAGCAGGATGAGTCTAACTTGTTCTAATTGCCTCCTGACACATATGTCTAAGTTTGGCTCACTCTCAAGGCCTGTACAGTCAAGGAGTATACCTGTTGACTGATTGAACCTCTCTCTCTTTCCACTGCAATGTACTGGGGAAGTTATTTTTTTTATTTTATTTTATTTTTTTAGTTACAATGACTTTTGCTATACCTCCCATGCCAGAATCATTACCTATGAGGACAAACAATAACAACGACATTATGTAGACAGGCACCACCTAGCTGTTCAGCAGAAGATATAATGCTGTGATATGCAGAAGTGAAAAAATTCAAATGTTCATGCACACAGGTCATCAAAGCATTTTAGCATTCTCATGTCATACACACCTCACCTATAGCACTTTGGGCATGTTCATTTCCCTACTGCAGACAAAAAGATGGGGTGGATGGCAGGATAAGTCCAAGTGCTCTTGCCTGGCAACACAACCAGGAATGGAGAGGATATGAATTCAGATTCTTACTGCTACACACCCCCACCTACCATTGGCATTGATTCTTGATCATTCTCTAATTTTCAACAGTCATATAAGAAAAAATATGTTGATTGACATTCAATATGATGATTGATTAAGAAGATAATGAAGTCTTCTATCAGAAGCTCTTTGTTAGTATGAAACAAAACCTAGAAATCAGAAATAAATAAATGACTTAATTTGACTACATATAAACTAAGCATCTCTGCAAGGTACCATCCTTGGTAAGTAGAGTAGAGGACACATGAACACTGGGGAAAAAAGTGCATCTTATATCACAAAGGGTTAAATTTTCCTAATAAATAAAGAACTTGGAAAAATTAATTAAAAAACCCTAACAACCCAAAAGAAGAAAGAGTAAAGAATATTAATAGACACTTAATGGAAAAGAATATGCTAATAGCTATTCAATGTGTGAAAGATGAAGAGTCTCACCCACAATAAGGGTAATTGATTTAAAACACATCGACAGACCATTTTTCACCTATCAAATTGACAAAGTCCAAAAAGTTTGAAAAACCATATTGGTGAAGGTTTACAGACATGGGCACCCCCCCCCCATACACTGTAAGTGGGCTTGTAAAGCAGTATGTATTATGAAAATTTAGCAAAATGTATTATAATCACAAATGCTCATATTATTTGACTACCTTCTAGAAATTTATCCTAAAATACTCTCATTGACTAAATGATACATGGATGAAGCTACTCATTGCAGCATTATTTTAAATAATAAAAGGCTGGAGCTGAGTGCAGTGGCTCACACCAGTAATCCTAGCACTTTGGGAGGCCAAGGAGGGAGGATTGCTTGAGGCCAGGATTTCAAGACCAGCCTGAGCAAGAAGAGCAAGGCCCTGTCTTTACAAAAGCTATTCAGGCAAGAGGATTGCCTGAGCCCAGGAGTTTGAGGTTGCAGTGAGCTATGATGATGCCACTGCACTCCAGCCTGTATGACAGAGTAAGGACAGAGTGAGACCCTGTCTCCAAAAAAAAAAAAAAAAAGACTGACAACAACTTAAATGTCCATTAATAGGAGTCTGGTTAAATTATGATACATTTATATAAGAGGCATTTTTTAGCTTAAAAATGATCAATGAGAGTACTTTTTAATGTATTGATGTACAAAGATTTCTAAGATATAGTAAGTGAAAAAAGCAAGCAACACACTACAAAATAGTGTGTTGAGTATGTCATCTTTTTGTGGGACAAAGTGGAGAAAGAGTGGCATATATTTCCTTGCATATGAAATAGCTCTGCAAGGATATACACACAAAAAAACTGGCAATATTGGTTTTCCTGAGCAAAAGAACTGGGTGGCTGAGAGACAGAGATGTGCAGGAGATATATTACATATGTCCTTTTAAACTTTCTAAATTTTGGACCAAGTGAATGCATTACTTAAAAAAAAAATTTAAGCAACTTATTTTTGTCTTTAAGAAATATCAACTAATCCTATCTTCAGCTTCAAAAATTAAAATCTCAGAAAAAATCTCAACAAATACAGCAAATAACCTTTAAAAATATTTTTATTTTTCGTTCATGGCTGAATAAGAGAGAGAGAGAAAGAGAGAGAGGTGGAGTGTGAGAATGTGGGAGCATTAGATATCATCCCAGAGACTAGAAAGGGATGACGGAGAGTGAGGCAGAGGGAAAGAAGGACAGACACAGAGCGGACGAGTCACAAAAATTAGGGAGACTGGTGGAGATAACAATTACTGAAGTAGATGCTACCATTGGGTTAAAATGCTGCTACTGCACTTTGGCATTCACCTCAGGGCGTGCTTCAGACCAAACTGTCCTTTGTTAGTACTGCTCTTTGAGACTGAGTTTATTTTTCCATGGACTTCTTGGGGGTTTCTCTTGTGTATAAGGAATTGACAAAGGTTTGAGAAATTTACTTAGGAAACGTGGAGGTCCTCTGACCCCACCAGAGAAAATAAACAAATGTAAAGTGGTACTTACAGGGGGATAAAATAACTGTGACTTCATGATTTGGCAGAATGAATCAATAATATGAATTGTGACTATTCAGTGTGTATATGGGACTTACATATGTACATGTATGATAAGGTGAGAATACACTAAGGAGATAAATTCCATGTAATTTACCCCAGTGTGCTAGTGTCCTTCTTAATATTGATAATGACTTTGGTCCCATAACACTTTAAACAAACCTTCCACTTCAAAACATAACAACTCTTCTCTCATGTACTTGATTGTAAACTTTTTGAAGGTAGTGAGTTATACCTTCCTTATTTTTGCATTGCCAAACCTAGCACAGTACCTGGCACATTATAGGTGATCAATGTTGAATTTAACTGAATTCTGCCATCAATTAGGGGTTGTTACTTCATGCAAAAAAAACCCAACCAACCGTGGCTTAAACAAGCTATGTATCACGTAATAACAAGTGGAGGTAGGCAGCAGCCCAGAGTTAGGGCAGCATTTGCGGGGACTAGGCTGCTTCCGTATTTCTGCTTGCCAGACCCGTATGCAGCCATCACGCTCACGGCCCACAGATGGCGGCCATCCCGTCCACACTGCAGTCCAGAAGACAAGTGAGGGGCAAAGGGCAAAGCCGAGTGGTTTTCTAATCCCCGACTCCACTAGTTCCGCTCATTTCTCATTGGCCAGAAGTGGATCACGTGGCCTCACCTACAGCGCAATGGTGTCTGGGAAGCTGAGTGTTGTAATGGGCGCTGCGGCCAAAAGCACAAACACATTTCCGACTCTGAAACTTCTCTCTTATTCGCCATATTGCTCCTGTCCTTTAGATTCACAGTGGTGACATTCCATTCTCTTGTAAATCCCAGCAGACTCAATTTGACTATAGACCATCAGAGGCCATGCATTATTTTACTCCTACTCCACCCCCATCTACCCACACCCACCCCGTCCCCCACCCAGTGATGTTCCCGGCATTTTCTAAGACTCTAACTAAAGTAATACAAGTACCTGGGCAAGTACGTTGCCTAAACTCCATATATGGTCTTTTGGGCTGAGGACTGGAATATTCCCTAGGGTCCAAATTAGATGCAAATTCTTTCTCACTCTGTTGCCCTTCTGCAATTCTAACCCCTTCCCCCCAGTGCAGCTGTCCTCTGTGGATTGTATCATGGGATTGTCTCCATCAGAGGATTTCTTACGAACATCTGGCGGCAGAGCCTGGCCTGTTCCAATCCTCTGAGTCCTCCCAGACCACAGGCGTTCTCCTGGATAGTCAAGTGATCTTTCCCCTGAGTCTATGGAGGAAATTTGTACTGGTCTCCTGTGCTTCTCTCAGAACAGGAGAAGGTTGTTTATTCCACATAATTAATGGACAGAGAAACTGGGCCTAATTTATTTTACTCATAGGAATGCAAGTCTGTTCTTTCAAGACAAGAATGTGTGTCTTTGCCTCACCCAAGCAGACTCACAGTTTCCCATAAAGGGTAGATACGCTTGGGTCAAAGATGAGGGGAAGGAGCAATTCTAAAAAAAAAAAATCTAAAAAGGAAATTCAACACAAGTTTAAAGAATTCGTGTTTCTGTTTTGGTCATATCATCTTAAGCACTTTGTGTGATCATTTAAAATTATTATTGAAAGGTATCTAATGAGGATTTTTGTATTAGAGCTTTGTGCTACAAACTGGATTTTTGTGGCCTTTCAGAATTTTCTAACTCTTCAGGAAATCAGTGTCCTTTAATTTATCTTGATCCAAGAATATTGGATTTTTACTGGCACATCTGAAGCCAGATAGAGAATGGTACATTTCAAATGCCTGCCTGCTGTATAGGGACAGTGATACATTACAAAGGCCATGGTTCTGAGCCCTGTCAAACTGCATTTGCAAACTCTTTGCAGATGGATTTTTATGAATTCTTTAGAGTAGATCAGCAAAACTGCATTCTTCTTAGCAGAGGCCATCAATCAATTAAGCAATCAATTCCACACCTCATAATAGTCATGTGTCTGTGGTAAAAGCAGATAGTAGAATGGGAAAAGCATGGGTTTCAGACTCATGCCTGTGTCTGAATTCCATCTCTGCTATTTAATACTAGGGATTAAGTATGAGGCCTCTCTTTGCCTCCATTTCTTCATTTGTAATCCTGTCTTGCAGGATTGTTACTGAATGTAAAAGCTCTTGATTCATGGCAAGGTGCTTCATAGATGGTAGTTATAATTAATATACAAAGTATTTTCCAGTGTTTAACTTCCTTTGAAACCTGGTAAACTCAAATTGAGATGGACATTGGCCTCAGTACTACCTCCTATGACATTCATACAGTTGTCAATGACTTACTGGGACCTTTCCTGCTCTCTCACTTCCCATTTACTCTACCTGGAATGTCGTCTTTTCTGGGAAACTTCCCCTGCACTCCAAGATTGGGTTAGGTGCTTAGCGCTCCCATTGCCTTCTGGGTTCACCCCTATGGCAGCCCTCACCAGTGTGAATGGAAAATATCATGCATGAGCTGATTATAGCTATATATTTTATATATGTACATATATATATATAAGAAAAGAGCATAAAGTGATACACATACTTGTATGTGTATTCTCATACTTGTATGAAAATTTTCATGTGACATATATAATGGGCTTTTAAAACTCAGTAGCCACTCCCCTCTGCTACACCGCAAAGTCTGATTTCCTTGCAAAATGTAGTTTCCACTTCTACCTCTTCCTTTTCAAGTTCTTTATACTAGTAAATTAAAAGTACATTTTTCTTTTCTTTAGGTGCTGTGCCCAGGCCTGCTCCATTGACACAGATTCCCATGAACTGCAGAGCTACAGGGTTAGAAAGGAGTTAGAGATCAACCAAGCCACACTTTCATTTTCCAGAGGCAGGAATTGATGTCCATAAAGGGGAGGAAGATCTTGCCCAATGTCTCCCTGCTGGTTAGTGGCAAGTATAGTGTAAAACATAAGTCTCAGTCTTCTCCACTGCCTCACACTGTCACTGGTACATAGTAGGAATTCAGGAATATTTGTTGAATAAATGACTGCCTTTCATAATAGAGGACGGATACACCAGCATTCCTTGGAATGCCGACATCCTGGACGTCTTGTCTCTGGGTCAACATTTGAGTATAAGAGATCTGGACTCACAGAGCAGAACCAAAACACAAAATAAAGCAAAAACCAAAACCCAAAACCAAAAAGCAAACAAAAAACAAGGAAAGGAAGCCTAAAACCATGGTCTGTCCTGGTAGAAGGCTGTTGTTTGACCTAAAATACTTAGAACAGTCCTAATTTTCATGGGTGTGCCTGCTGTTCTGCAGATCTACGTCTTGGGCCAATTAAAAGCTATGGGTTTATTTTGGTTTATTTTAGGCAGCCCGCTGTGGCATCTTCCTGTTGTGGTTGAGGACATTGTGAAGATGGGCAAACATTTGGACTCCTATTTGGATGAGAGCTCATTATTTTATATCAAAAGGAAGCAGAGCTGGTATAGGAAGTCCACGGAGAGTCCTAATGGGAGAAGGCAATACGTGTCTTGCTGCAGAACTTGGGTAATATGAAGAAAATCAACATGGAAAAAGGTGTCTGGTTCCTCGTGGTGTTTTGGAGACAGTCCAGGCCAGGGGGATGGATCTACCTTCTGGCTTGTGGAAAGATCATGGGCAAGTCACTCTGGTCTCAGTTTCTTTTAGGGTATATTACAATCCTGATTAAGAGATTCGGAGAAGGTAACAAATATGAAAGACTTTTGAAAAAGATAATGTGCTACAAAAACTTGTGGTGGTGAATGGCTGGGATTGAATTCAGCATAGGTAATTATCTTTTTAAAAGCAGTTGATAATGAAGTCATTTCTTTTTAAATGATGGCAAATAAGAGACAGTGAGGAGGAGGCCTTGCTTATAAGGAGGAAGGAAATGACTGAATGAGGTATTTTATATCATGGAACAATGGTGAAAAGTTTCAGGTCACAGTTTCCTCTTGTCCACTGATCTACCTCCCAGCTGCCACTAAACACTAGACAGTCATAGACTTTGGCCACAGCTTTTCGTCCCTTTTCAGGGTCCTTTCCCTATTAGCCCGCTGTTCATCATGGGACCCTGCAAATAGCTGTGGCTGAATAGAAAACACAACAGTCTTAGAATCGAGAGCTTAAGTGTGGGCCTGAGTTCCTCCACACATGGGCTATGTGGCCTGGAGACGTTTTTAAAGCCTTTCTCATCCTGGGTTTCCTCATCTGTGGCAAAGAAAGAGCAACCTACTATCCAGGTAGTGACCAGATGAAATAATGTTTGTGAAAACCTTTTACAAACTGTAAAGTGCATTAGAAATGACTATTGTTATAGTTTATCTTCTTTTTTCCCCCCAGTTTCTTCATTTGTAAAACAAGGACAGTGACACTTACTTCACCAGGCTATTTTTGGTTCTATGTAAAGCCTTTTGCACACAACGGAGTCTCCCACCATAGCTCTCCCTAGACCCATGGACTCCTATTACTCTACCACACAAAAAGCAATGGAATATTTATTTCCAACCTGACATTCTTTCTGTTCTGTTGTTAGATTTCATCCTCAGGGAGCTTGCAATTTGCTTGGTAAGCCAAGATCCTCCCATGATTTACCTGGCACCGGAGGAAGCTGGGACCCAGATTGGATGACAAGAGGCCCTTTGTCCTCTCCTCCAGGAGTATTGAGGCCTCTTCCCTGCTCCAGACACCCCCACCATGCTGATAAGAGGGAGACCCAGGAAGAGGTGAAAAAGCAGAGTGAATTGTGACAGGCTGAAGAACATTAAAACAGAACTTGCAGACGGTGCCACCAAACTCCTAAGGACACTGAGTGAGAGGAGGGCCTGTCCTCCGAGCCGGCCGTCTCCTGTCTTCCCTGAGAACGGATAGCCGCTTTCATTCACGTCCACATGCGTCTATTCTCTGCCTCTTGAGTGGGTCTGAAACTGGAAACATCTGCACTAGTTTCGTTTGGGTGTGATTTATAAGGACTCCCTGCCGTCCCCTCTCCCTTCTCCTCTTCTTCTCCTCTAGGGCTTAGGGGTTTGGGTTTTTTTGTTTTTAAACAGGCTTGTGTTTCTTGAGACTGGGTCACCTTGATTTATTATGCCCTGGACTCATTAACAAAAGGCTCTGGGACAGGTCATTTATTTTCTGAGTGGTGATTTCCTGTCCTGCCCCAGCCCTGCTCAGCAGGGGCCGAGTGCAGCACAGACTTATATGAGCTGCACTGTCACCACGGGAGAACCGAGTGCAGCAAGGAAGGTTCAGAGGGCAGCGAACGTCTCTTAAGCGCTTTCCTCTTTACCCTAACGATTTCCTTCAGAGTCTCTTTTGATAGTTCTTTCTATTCCTCCTTCTCCAGCAAATGGGACAAAGTTTAACAAGTAAGCTGCAGGGCTGCCTTCTTAAAGGAACAAACGCTGGCCTGTCTTCTCTATTGCATATTTGAATTATCAGACATTTATGTGCAAAAAAATGGAAAGGATACTAGTGGGCACCCAAGCAGAGCATGAATTAGATGACTTAAACAGTCAGTATTTTTTGTCAGGCCCTTGTTAAAATAATACATTCATGTTTGGGCACTAAAACCTGAGGTGTTGATTTTTAGAGATACCAGAAGGCAAAAATAAAATTATTCAAGATTTTCAGATAGGCTCTTGAGAGGAAGATTATAGAAATTGACATTACTTAATCTAAAGTTTAGAGGCTGAAGAATGATTTATTAACTGTTTTCAGGTCTTTGGAAGGTAGTTAGTTGTATACAGGGACGATGGTGACCAGCTGTTTTCTGACTGCTCTATGGATAGAATAAAAGGAAGTGGAATTAAATTGTAGTAAAATGACAGAGAAAGTAGTCATAAAAGTGAGCATCCATGGCTAAGTCTATTGAGGAAGACGTGATATATCTGTAAGGCTGTTAGCCCCATTTTATAGGTTAATGAATGGAGGTTCAGAGAGGTTAAGAAGCTTACCCAATGTCACCATCAAAGAAGTGACAGAACTGTCAGGTTTCAGTCTGAAATGTCAGTTCTTGTAGAGCTCATGGCTGAAGAATGACCAGACGCACCAAAGTAAGGCAAGCACAAAAATGAGGTTCATTAAGGAGAAAAAGATAGGATTATAGGGCAAGAGCAAGATATAGGTTTACAGGGTGAGATACATATGCTGTGGATGACAACTGGACCCATTGTTGCAGCAAAGGGAGAGCAAAAGGAAGGCGAAAAGGGGTTGGTTATGGTCTCAGTCTTGTTTTATAGCACTGGATTGGGACCTCCCTGTGGCTCAGATGTCACCATGAAACCACTTTGATTGGACAGTTGGGAGTTACATGACCTGAGTCTTAACCACATATATGAGGTGTTCTAGTTCAATTTCTGGACTCTATAGTACCTATGCTGCTTGGCCCTTGGACTAGAGAGCCCTCTGCCTTCTTTTGCAGCTGGTGCACTGATTTCTGATTGGCAGATACGTAGAGTGTTCCCTCCCTCCCCAGGTAATGGCAGCTTGGGAGACAATGGGTGGGGCAGGACCAAGATGGGGGCCTGGGGCCCACCCTTGTCCTTCTTCCCAGGTGGGGCAATTGCTCCATGGCAACAGTACCCACTTTCACCCCTAGGAGAACCAGAATCCCTCACTATCTACGTAACAGAACCAGTTCAGCTGACGCTATCGTGTATGATAAGGCTGACTTATAGCACAAAGAAATTAACAAAAAATACAGAAAAAAAAATCATCTTACCAAGTCCAGCTATTAGTCTAGACTGGTTTATGTGCAGAGGACAGGAATTCAGTTCTGTGGACTTAAGGTCTTGGGATTCTGTGCTAAACTTGCTTCTGTGCTGGGAGGGCAGTACTCTCCATTCACTCTCAGCCCAGCACACAGGTGGAGTGGATGGACCCAGCACCACAGTTCCCTAAACCAGTTTGAAGACTTTGGACTCTGTTCTGGTCATCTCTGCCACTTGTCATGGGCTGCACTCCCAGGTGAAGGTTCTGGTGTCAGGAAGGCCATGGAGTTGATGGATGAGGACGGCTAAGCTTTAGGAAAGGCACCCCCACTGCTCAGTGCACATTCTCCCGAAGATTCATCCCCTTTTGAGAAGGCCAGTTAAGGAGCTTCCAGAGTTTGTTCCACTGTGAGGACTGGCATTTACCCAGAGCCACCAAAGTGGCTGGACTTCTTCTGAGGAACATGCAGAGGTAAAAAGAACAAATGCCAGCTGGATTGTTACCCAGGCTCCTGGGTCAGTTTGGGAATAGCCATGACATGACAAAGGAGCAAGACTATAAGAAACCAGGCCTGATGTATCAATTGGGAAGGATGGCCACCATTTACTGCATAGTAACCCGGCCTGGTACTGTTCAAACACTGCTCATTTTGTCTTTGCAACAACCCTGTAAGTCAGTACTGTTATTATCCACATTTACAGATGTAAACATGGTTCTAATTTCAGGAGTTTACATTCATTTTTTCTGTGTCTCTTTCTTTATCTCAAAATAGTCTGGAAGAGGGTAGAACAAAAAGCAAACATCTGTATACTCCCCAACTCAGGCCTTGGGTATTCAGACGTTAGCTCTCTTCTCTAATTGCTCAGTTAATTGCTTGGAAGGTATAGGAGGCCCGTGGAGGAGGAGGGCAGGTTTCTGAACAGTAAATCCTGCAGGAAAAGGCCAGAATAGAGCACCAGCATCTGTGATGTGCAGACCTTGAGCTAAATGTTTCCCATTAGCTGCCTCATTTTCATCCTCTTAACAGCCCTTAGAGGCAGGTGTTATCAGCACAGTTTTACAAATGAGGAAGGTTATGCAACTTGCCTGAGGTCAGATTCCCTGTGATCAAAGGGCCTGGGATCTGAACCCCAGAATGTTGTGCTCCAAAGCTGTGCCCAAGCCACTCTCCACCATCCGGCGCTGAGCACAATACAACCTTGATAGAGGACTCAGTAGGCTTAGCCAGGAACGCTGTCAAGAGCACGTAGATGAGCTGACCCTGGCCGCGCCTCTAGCTCAGGCTGAGCTCAACCCTTCTGCCTTCGGTGTGTGGAGCAGCAAACTGGACAAACAAGAAGCCATCATCTCTGCCAGAGACCTGGGGCATGACGGGATGGTTAATGCAAAGCTTGGCAAGCCTTCTCTTCTTAATTTTGGCCTCCTCCCAGGAGGGAATCAGAGGCAGGAACATGAGAAAGGGAGAGGAAAAGTAATAAGAGCTAAGTGAGAAGAGAGAATATTAATAGGGCTTGGAACATCTAATGGAAACCAGCTGCCTGATTGGGGTGGGGGTCTCTGGTTTTGCCTGCAGGGGATTATTAGGTCTTCTCTTGTACATACCTGTGTGTGGAGGGATGTCCAGGCAGAGAGGGAGTGACTGAGAGAGAGAGGGAGAGAGAGAGTCAGCAGAGACAGAGACAGCAGAGAGCCAGCCCAGAGGCTAGCAAGAGGGCTGTGCTCACAGTCCACTGGGCACCAGAGAGCTGATATCCCCTCCTGGCCTCGTTCCACCCCCACCTCCCGCCTTCATTTTAAACTGGAGCTGATTCAAACCTGCTGCTCTTGGAAAGAGGCCATCAGCGCAGGCTCCAACGGAAAGATGATACGCGAGGGGATATGAGTGTGAGAGAGTGGGGCAATCAGAAAGAACGAGAAAATGAGACGAGGGAATGGAAAAGGTGAATAAACAGGGGATGATGAGGGAGGGCGAGAGATTGAAAGATTAAAATGTTGGCCCGGGTGGGGAGCTTGGAAAGAAGGGAGTGACTGGAAGTCGAGAGTTGGAGCAAATTCAGAGCTGATTCTTCTGGGTCCTGTTCTCTCTCCCACGGATTCAGACGGTTGCAATAAAGATGTGTCTGTTTGAGATTTTCCAGGTCCCTTTGCCATAAATCTGTATTTCTTTCTTTTTCAAGGTCTTCTGAACCAAAAGCTTCATCCAAGAATTGTGTAAAGAACACTCAAAGGTAAGGGGAGGCATCATAAAGGGGAAAAGCGTGATAATTTAGGGCTGGAATCTGGGGCACACGTTGACAAAGACAGCAGCCAAAAGCAAGGCTCTTCCCAGAGGCCCATTTGTCTTGAAGCTAAAGCCCTGTGTGTTGGACTTTAGCTTTTATTTCTAGCTGTCACTTAGATTCTTGGGTGACTTGGAGAGGACATGTTCATGAACCATGGAGTCAAGTCCTGTGGGTGTTTAATTGACATGAATTCAATGATATGTTAGGCAGAAAAAAAAACAAAGAGAGAGAGAGAAGAGAGAAAGAGAGCCATTTAAATAGTGAGGATGATTTGCCCATCTTTCAACTCAATGAACAGTAGTGTTAGGTGAGCTGAGTTGAAAGATGTGAATCTACTTTTCCCTTGGTCCCTTTTGGTCTTAGTTCCCAGATGTATCTCATAATAGGAGTGAATTTGTGTTTAAAGAAACAACAAGAACTTGCTTTTTAAAAACATGGTCCTTTACATAAAAGTTCACCACTTTATCTCCTACTCACCTGAAGGAAAATACCCATTAAACTTTGTTGTTTTTGTTGAAAGATGGTGTAGAGGAAGAAAAATAATTGTTTCTTTAACTTTCATAGATTCTTAGTTGGAACAGACTCTTGTAACAAAAGACAAATTAACAAGAGAAAAACAAACAAAAGTTTATTAACGTATATATTTCAGGTACACATGGCAGATACCCAGGGAATGAGTAGTTCTCAAAGAGGTGGCTTTGAATTTCAGCTTATATAGCATCGATAGAGAATAGTAAATTTTTAGAGAAGTGACGTGACAAAAGAAAAAGACTTTAAGTCTCCAGCATTGGCAACTTGGAGGAAGGCAAATAACTGGCAGATAGAGGCCAGTTAGTAAAGCTTGTTAATGTAGATTCCTCTGCACCATCTCTAGGCTGATAAGGGTCCGAAGTTGTCCTCAGTGGTTAACCTGTGTTCTCCTTGGTAGTAGTGGAGGTTGGGGAGGGAGTGGCACAGGATACCCATTGGTTTTGTAGATCTATGTCCTGCTTTTAGGCTTACAGAGGGAGGTCGGAGACCTTTTCTTAGTTACTTTCAGTTCAACAATCCTTCATATTTTGTGATGGCATATTTTGGTCTCACACAATGTTCTTTAAGGACAATTTAGGGGATTTTCAAGTCATTTTAACTAGATACTCCCTTTTTCAATATACTTTAAGTGCTGCCTGTAGACTTCCTTGTCCATTGAGGTTGGTGAGTGTGTGAAAATGTTGAGAGTATTTGGACTTATGGTTGGATTAATAGACAGCTTTCTCCTGATTTTCTGGCAAGTCCACTGGTATGTCAAAAATTGAGAAAGGTCCACAGAACTTTGAACTCAGGCAAAGCTCCAAGAAAGGGCCAGTGTGACCAGTGTGATGGAAACTCTCTCCTTTCAATTGTGTCCTGCCCTCTTATCTGATCATGGGCACTCAGTCCTATCCTTTGGCTTGAAACAAGTGGCTGTCTTATCATCATGGGATACCACTCCGTACACGATAGCTGGTCCTGGGCACTGTTAACATCTGACTAACAAAGACAAACCTCTAGTCTCCTTACTACCTCAAGGGGGTCTTCTCTTGTGCTTTTCTATCTTATTTAACATGTTCACCCTTTTCATTAACTCAGCAACAAGTCTTTTCTGCCAGCAAGATGAGAGAGAAAGTCAGTTCAAAGCCCGTGCTAACAACAGCAACTTTTCTTTAGGAAAGAATGGTTACAACCACTTTAAGAACAGGAGAAAAAAATCAAACTTCCAAACAAAAGGTGGGAATGTTTTTCCCTTGGAAGAAAATTTCTGCTCAAAAGGTCAGATAGACTCTGTCACAACCAACCCCCTCAGACTGGCAGGTTACAGCTCTGGGGCAGCATCTTACTCCAGAAGCATCGGTCTTTTAGAAGTGAAGATTATCTCAATCATTTACAGTTCATATGTGTCTGTGATTTGTGAGAACATCTGATCTCATTAATTCGACCAGAAATCTCAAGATTGTGGGGAGAGAAGGGATTTCAAGAGTACTTAAATCTCCCTACTGCCACTTCCAGGTCAGACTGCTGCTGGGTCCTTATTCTTCAAGACCTGCCAGGAAAGAAATTCTCAGCCTTTCAAAGTAATGGTAGGGAAAGGATGTTTGGGCATTTTATAATTTGTGTGCTGGACTCTGTTGATTTGGTACATTTTGATTCATTATGTTCCACATCTCCAAGTCATTCTTTAGATTACATATTCTTTTTAATTTTTATTTCTCAGTAGATCCAGAGCCATTTTTTTAAACAATGAGATATCTCTATTTGTCTTGATTAATTGTAAAAGACGTTTCCCACCCTTCCTTCAGTGCTACAATCAATACTCTCTTCTCTGTTTTTTTCACTGTTGTCTTCTCATTTGCATATATTTTACATAGACTGCTGGATATAGATCAACCACTGTAATTGTGCTAGTCAGCGAGTATTGGTGGGGAAAACAGCATAACTCAGTTTTCAATGGTAAAAACATTATGTAGGGCATTGGCGTTTGAATTTTTTATTCTCATGAGTTGGTCTAAATGGAAACATTATTTTATTTAAATTAATATTTAATTTAAATACCCAGATGTCAATCTGGATAAAGGGTGTCATTACTCTAGAACTGGAAAATAGAAGAATCTTAAGTGCCATGTGAAACATTTAGAACCATGGTTTTTTCATGTCTTACAATTAGGTCCTGGCAAAAGTTGATTGCCTTTAAGACCAACAAGTACCTCTTTTGAGACAACTCATCCCCTGGGAAACTCCAGGGATGATTCATTTATTTATTTATTTTTGGAGACAGAGTCTCACTCTTTCACCTGGGCTAGAGTGCAGTGACATCATGATAACTCACTGCAACCTCAAACTCCTGGGCTCCTCCCAGATCCTCCCACCTGGGCCTCCCAGAGTGCTAGGATTACAGGTGTGAGCCACTGCGCCCTGCCTAGAGGTGATTATTTTTAAGAATTCACTACTACTTTCACTGGATGAATGGCCCATCTTAGAGATGCGGAAAACATGAGAAATGGCAGATTTGGGGAAAAGAGATGAGAACAATATTAGTCCAGTGACTGAACCAGCTATAATTCATTTAATCATGCTTTTCTCCAGAAAACTGTTCTCCATCTGATCTGAAAATTTCCTAAGTAGTTTAGCCACATTCTTTGCAGGTAAACCTTATCTTTGCATTCCCTAATCTATGAGCCTCAACTGTGGAATGGTCACTCCTGTCTGGAGACTCACAAACAATCACGAATGATGGAGTTGGAATGGCGCCTGGAGGCTGCAGATTGTGAGAGGTTGCTATACATAGTATTGAGTTTCCCCAATAAATTCATTCAGTCTGACTCTTCCACACATTGGCTCTCAACAGACTCTTTCATATTCCTCCTTTTCCCTGCCTATCAAACTTGAAATTCCCTTGCTTTTTTCTCTGTGTAACTGAGTCCTGCTCATTCTTTAAGACTCAGGTTTATTTCTTGCTCCTCTGTGAAGCCTTCACTAGCGCAGTTCACCATAATTCCCTGCCCCCAGCACACCCCACCCGCTTGTAATGCCCAGCCTGTTTCATTCTTAGATTTCTGCACTGCCCTGTACTCTTCGTTGGGTTTCTGAGTATTTATGAACTGGCTCCTGACAGAGAACTTGTGGAGTCATATTGGAATCATATTGGACATGGAAGTGATAAATTTGGGGTGAGAGGTGACTGGACTCACATGAGAATGGACAACTGATACATGTTGTCCACGTGTACGAAAATTGTCCACGAAAATATCTTTTCGTCACGGAAAGATATTTAGCCTGGAGAGAGTCTTTCTTTCCTTCCCCCTTCTTTTTCCCAGAGAAGGAGATGAGGAGACCTAGGCTTGAACCTGAGGAGACCAGACTGGTCTAGACTGGGAAGACTGGACTGAGCTGCAATGAGCTGTTTGCAGTTTATAAACAAGTCCTGACATCCCACTTTGGCTGTTGGCAAACAATGTCTTCAGCCCAGAGAAAGTTCTCAGAGATGCACCAAGGCCTCAGGCTAAACTGCAGAGTGGGCAAAGCTCTCCACCACAGCCCCTCCCCTCCCTTGGTTCCCCAGCACCTGGATACTTCCAGCCCTCACACGGCCAACTTTGGGCCTTCCTTCCCTGGTGCCTCACTGGGCCTGGCCTTCATAACAAGCCCAGATGGTAAAGGTAGCCTTTCCTCCTTCTCACCAGTACTGATCCCTGAAAACCAATAAGATTTGGGTAATCAATTGGCTTTATCTTTCCATCAAGTATTCTGGACTAAAAGTTTCATTAAACTGATCTGATTTGATAAGGGAAATATTGGAGTAAGGGCTCTGTCTATCTCTGTCAGCTTCCTTCCCCTCTCCCCTAATCAAAAACTAGATTTTGAATAAAATACCAGATCACAGATTCTGTGACTTAGCACACAGCTCCCTTTCTCCCAGATGTCCTTTGCACCTCCCCCTCACAGCCAGCTGAAGAGTCATCCTTGTGGGAAATACTGAGAGTTGGCACAGAGACTGTTGGAAACCACAGGTGATCCCAGAACAGGTCATCTCCTGAATATCCTGTTAGTGCAAGTTCCTTGGGGACTGTCTGGAACCTTCAAAAGGGCCCTTTGCTGTCAAATTTCATACCCAGTGCAGGGTAACCTTCTACAGTGTTCTCAAGACTGACAGCAGCCAGTCTTGAATGAAGAACTCCTCTGAGGGGAAGCATGGTTCTATCCAAGGCAGCCTTTGTCTATGCCTGTTGGGGAATCTCTTTTTACATAAAACAGAAGTTCAGTTTCAGTTTTACCTTTTAAAGGATGTGGAATGCATCTCTTCTTCCCCATGACAACTCTTCAAATCATTAAAAGGCAGCTGTGGTTCTCACTGCCCGTCCCCTTCCTCACTACCCCCACACATGCACACGCATGCGCGCGCACACACACGCACATGCACATGCACATACACGCACCACTCTAGGTGAGACATTGACATTCCCTCCATGCTTCTCATCCAACACTGTTTCAAGACCTTACTACCCTTGATTCCCTTCTCTGGACATTTGACTTTGTTAATATCATTTAAAAAGTTTGATACTCAGAATTGGCCATGTTCCATTTCCATAAATGTGCTAAAGTTGGGACTCTTACCTTCCTTGATTTAATTTGCATTAACAAGTACTTATTGAGTATCTATTAATAATATGTCAGGCCCACAAATTACCAAGGAATCTGTCCTCAAGGAATTCTTTTTATCCACCAGGTAGCAGTAGCTCTACTGAGACTGTTAGCAATTAAAAACCCAGGTCTTTGCTACAAGAATCTTCATCACATGAAGTTTCTCCACCCTATTTTATACAAATATAACTCTCATTCACCTGTGGGGTTTTTCCCCTTTTGTCGTTAGGCAAGTATTCTTTCCTTTTCAATGTATGCTTCTCTGGAATCAGGTAAGAGCTGAGGAATGGTTCTACCTTTGTTCATTCACTTGATGGATGTATTAGTTAGGGTAGGTTGAACTGCTGCCACAAATACACCCCAAATGTATAATGGCCCAGATACAATAGAAATTTATTTCTCACATAATCACTCAAGGCAGGTGCTCCTGGCAGGAGTGCAGCTCTTTTACACAAGGTGGTTAAGGGGCCCAGGCTTCTAAGACCCTATAACTCTGCCAACGCTTAGGGCCACATTATCCAACCCACAGAAAGAGTATGGAAAAACACAGAAGAATTTTTATGGGCCTTAACACCTGTTAAGGGTGTATAGCATTTCCACTCACATCTTTGGAAAGAATTTAGTTACATGGCTCCACTTAACCACAAGGAAGACTGGGGAATGTAGTCTAGTTTGATGCCCAGGAAGAAGAGGAGGAAGGATCTTCAAGTAGATAACTTGAAGACTGCCACAATGACATAATTTCATTTCTACTTTTTATCAGTATTATTCATAGCCCTCGTTTAATTTCTATAAAATTTCTGTAATGTCTTGGCTACATTGTTGAATGACCACAGCAGTAAAGGTTAGTTGAGTGTGTGATTAGGCTCAGGGTGAGGACTTAGAGGTGAGTGAGCAGCAGATCCAAGAGGCAGCACCACGGCAGCGGGAGGATTTAGAAAACTGGCGGGAACCGATAGAGCAGGAAGCTGGAGGTGACTGGGAAGGTGCAGCCAGAGGCCCTGCATCGAGGTTAATCTGATGAATAGTGAAAGGGACAGACAGACTACTGAGACAGGAAGAAACAGGAGTATTGTTCATTTGGCTTTGGGAAGAAATTTTATAGCACCTGTATGGCTGCATGGCTGAGGATTTTATACACCTGACACTACTTTGCTCCAGGAAGTTTTCAAACAGTGAAGATAATAGGTAGCTTCTCTAGCCATGTGTTTAAATTTCATCAATCACTGAAAAGCTACTTATTCAGCTTCCATTGCATACCTGGATCTGTGTTTGGCAATCTGCTGAATAAAAGCCCTATTCTTAAAGAATTTATAATCCAAGTAGTCAAACATGACAAGACCATGAAATAACTCGGAGAAAAATGAGTGCAAAATATATGATGTCAGCTCTCTAGGTTAAAGAATTCGAAAGAAAAGTTCACTACTGGAGGCCAAGATAGTCAAGGAAGTCTCCAGAGAAGAGGTAGGAATGAAAAAATTTAGATAGAAAGGGGGACAAAGAAAGGTGTACCAGGCTGGGTGAGAAAGGCCAGAATGAACACTGAGAGTACCAGGACACATGGAAAGTAATGGGGGCGAGAGGCTATAGAGGCAAGCATCAGCCCTGACCATGGGTAATTTTGAAAACCAGGTAGAGGCTTTAGACTTGGTGTAGTAAGAAGCAGAGAAAACAAAGGTCCTCTCCTTTATCTTCACAGTGATGTTTTGCAAGTTAAAAAATCTACTTGAAAGCATCTAACCCTTAACCTGACAGATACTTAGTAACCATTTTCCCCAAAAGAGAGAGTAATACACTGGCAGTGGTGTGCAGAAAATACTTGATTCATACATTCTTCAAGCATTTACTGTATGCCTTCTATATGGCACATCCTGTGCTAGATGAGAGGATGCAAAAATAACAAAGTCATGGTATTTACTTGAGATTAGGGCATCACAGGCTGGATCTGCCCATTTATTGGTAACCAAGAGGTGCACAGTTCCCTTACCTATGCTGTGTCTCCACTGTGCTTCCTGTCAGTGTAATGCTGTCTGTTCTCCCTGGATCTGACCTCAGCCATCACCCCTGTATTTATCTAGAGACCAGAGCTTCTGTCCTTTCCTCATACTCATTAGGGCAGATGAATCTCTCAGTGCTGGGTTGCTAGCCTCCTTGGAGCACCTCCTTTTTAAAACAAAACAAAAAATATAACATTTCACAGTCTCCTAGTTTGTCTGGGAGGAACATCTGATATAAATCACATAAAAGTGCTTCAAAAACTGAGAAGGCCATGCAAACGCTATAGATAATTACTGTGATTATCTCCAGAGATGGTTGGTCCTCTGCCCTCGGTGCATGGCCTCTCAGGCTGGGTTCTCATGATGCTGGGTGTGCAAAAGGCCCTGACTTTGGATTCCCTTGCTTATTGACTGTGCACAAGAGGCCAAGTTTGGCAATCACAAGGGGCTATTTTCAGACACGTTAATCTGGGTTAGCTGTTAGCTCGTTTGTTTACAGGCAGCGTGGTCTGCATACAGGGATGAGAGTCAAGCTCTCCAAATCTAGTCCCTGCTCAGCTTCTAGCCTGCTGCGTGGTCTTGGATAGCCTGCTTAATGTTCCTTGTGTCAGTTAGGTCTTAACTATCACCTCATAGTCATGCTGATTTGTCTAAGAGATGTTTGAAGAGGATGAACTGATTATTACCTCTAAGCTGATTTTAAAATACTGACATAAAGACTCCTGTTTTCCAGTCTGACAGGTAAAGAACTTAGAAGTCAGCACTCCATCTTAACACGACCAAGTACAGAGAGTAGAACAGTGGTTACCAGGGCCAGGGATCGGGAGGAAATGGGGAGAAGTAGGTCAAAGTGTACGAATTTGTAGTTATGTAGGATTAATAGGTCTAGAGATCTAATGGATAGCATGAGAAGTATAGTTAATAATTTTATTATATACTCAAAATTTGCTAAGAGAGTAGATGTTTGGTGCTTTTACCATACACACACACACACACACACACACACACACACACACACACACACAAGTAACTATAGAAAGTGATAGGTTAATTTGCTTCACTGTAGAATCATTTCACTATGTATATGTATATGAAAATATCATGTTGTACACTTTCAATATATACAATGAAAAAAAGGCAAACAAACTAAAAAATCAGCACCTCTTCTTAGATCTGTCAGAGAAGTGAGTCCCAGGACAATCACTGCCTCCCAAATTGCAGAGACATGTAAATGAACACAGAGAATTACAACTTACCAGAGCAGAAACCCACCTCTGTGGGAACAGTGTGGGGATAGGAAAATCTGAATTGTAACTGATGAATTGCTGGAGGCTCAGGGTGGGCAAGTTTAAGAGTTAAAAACTCTGGGGGGATCCTAGTTATGGGGGAGGTGGTGCTCATACTTTTGTCTTTTGTGAGTTTTACCTCCAGGAGCTCCATCAGTCTCTCAAAATAAAGATCAGAGAAAAATCCCCTTGTGCTTTTGGCAGGGTGGATACATGTCATTATGCACTTGTCCAAACCCATAAAATGTACAGCACCAAGAGTGAAACCTAATGCAAACTATGGACTTTGGGTGATAATGGAGTGTCAATGTGTGTTCATCAATTGCAAAAATTGTACCACTCCGCTGGGGGCTGTTAATAGAGGGAGAGGTTGTGCATGTATAGGGGTAAGATGTAGAAGAGAACTCTTTGTACTTTCTGCTCAATGTTGCTGTGAACCTAAAACTGCTTTAAAAAATAGTTTATTTTAAAAAATATTGACATAAGTGCTTTTGAGGATCAAGTAAACTTTTTTTTTTCCTTATTTTTTCTTTGAGTTATGTTTTATTCTTTCCAGTTGTAAAGTTTATAACCAGTGAAGTAATGTTCTTTGTTTCCCCTTTGGAAGACATGTCTTTGGTGAGCCATGTATGTGCAGAGAGGAATTCTGAGCTGCAGTTCTCATTACCTTCCTCTCTTCTGACCATGGCCATTCCTGCCAGTTTGGGAACTTTCCAAATTCCAAATACTATTTCATAAGTGTCAGACTAGGTATTGACCTGATTTCTTATTTGAAAGTATTAAACTGTATATGTGGCGTTCTTCTCCATGGCAGCTGGGCTGTGGAGGGAGGAAGTGCAAGTGTGGAGGGAGGGGGGTCTGCACTTGCTAGGCCGTGTTAGATGGCGGAGGCCAACATCCGGGCACCTCCGCAGTGCAGCACCAGGCGCTCCTCCACCGCAGAGCCGCCAAGCCTGCTGCACCTGCCCTCCAGCTCTGTTTGATAAACTGTAGTGAATACTGGTAAACAAAGTAAAATGAAAACAAAAATCCGTTGGTTGACAGCAGAACATGGGCAGTTAGATGACAAACTGGTCCTTGAGAGGAAAATGGTCTGGGTCTTGTCTCAGTTAGGGCCCTGGGGTGCCGTCATTTTCTTATTAGCCCTTTAGAGTTAGGCAAGACAGTTACCCTTGCTGGAGGAAGTGGAAGTTGTTCCACTTTTATAAATGGCCAGGCAAGTCCTAGCTAGGTATCTCTGGATCAGGTAACAGGGAGTCTAGGTTTACTTTTCTTTTGCTGGAAAATCTATTACCCATTTCAATTCTTTGATTCATGTAAGTCATGAAATCCTATAAGGAAAAGGATGTGTTCTGCTCTGCTGGCTGGCTTTTAGCTAGCTTATTTGAGATTTTCAGAGGATGCCAATGTTGGGATAGGTGTAAGCAGCTCTATATATTTTTTTAAGGTTGTGGGGATTTAAAGCGTTTTAGGGGTAACTTGTGGACCCTGTTAGCACTTGCAATATCTGATACATACTCCCTCAGCAATTTGCCATGAATTTGAACCTATTAAGTCATGAGAAAGGTTTAAAAAATTAATATAGAGGGCCCCCGATAATATGAAAATTAACTGAAATTTACGAAGAAGTTGTATTAGTATGTGCTAAGGTTATCATAACAATGCGTCACAAATCGAGTGGCTCAAACAGCAGAAATTTATTGTCTCATAGTTCTGGAGGCTGGAAGTCTGAGATCAAGCTGTCTGTTGGCAGGACCACGCTCCCTCTGCAGGTGCTAGAAAATGACTTCTAGCTTCAGGTATTTCCTTGGTTGGTGACGGCATAACTTCCATCTTCATGTGACATTCTTTTTATGAGCCTATGTCTAAATTTCCCCTTTTAATAAGGACATCAGTCTTATTGGATTAGAGTCCCACATTTCAGTATGACCTCATCTTAACTAATTACATTTGCAATAACCTTTTTTCCAAATAAGTCACATTCTGAGGTAGTGGGGATTGGGATTTCAATGTATGGCTATTTAGGGAATACAATTCAACAGATAACAGAAGTCAAAGATGAGGAAAACAATTTCAAATTGGATCACAAATCAAACCCAACTATAGGCTATATAAGACACCTACCAAAAACAAAGAATTCAGAACAGCCAAGAATAAAAATATGAGCAGAGTAATACCAGCAAATACAATGAGCCACAATCTTACTATCAAAAAATAAAAGCCTAAGAAAGCCAAAGAATCATACCTTATAATGTTTTAACAGTATAATTTTTAAAAAGTTAGAAGATCAACTAGCACAATCATGAAATCAAAAGCCATGGAAGATATGGTGAAAAAGAGACAGGAAGACTTTAGTAGCAGGAAATTTTAATTCAGTTCCCTCAGTTCATGACAGATTAAGTGGAAATAAACAAACAAAAAGCCTGATATGGAAGACCTAAATGACATAATTAATGAGGTAGATGTGATTGATACCTATCAAACTCTGTACTGGACACTATAACATCTCTTCATGCCCTTTGGGGCATTCACAACAACTGACCGTGTCTTAAGCCAAAGAAAAACATCAAGAAATTCCAAAATGTAGAAGACGTACAGAAAATGTTCTCTGTTCGTGATGCAATCAAGAGACATCTTAATAATAAAACAAGATAATGAAACAAACAAAATATTGTAACACCTAGAAAATAAGGAGAAAACAAACCTCTTTTTAAAGCAACTCTTGGGTCAGAGAGGAAATCAAAATCAAAATTACAGAATATTCAGAAAATAATAAAATACATAAAATAAGGAAATTAAAATTGTAAAGGGAGAGAATAACTGCAAATACAGAAGGAATTAAGAGAAACAGAGATTTACTTTTCTCAAAAATTTGCAAATAAATTTGAAATCCTAGGAAACACATAATTTTGTGAAAATAAAATTATTTAAAATGACTCCGTAAGACAATACATAACTATATAAACAAATTGTTATTTTAAAAAAAGAAGAGTTTTTAAAGAATAGTACTCTCCAAACAGCCAAACAACAATGACAAAGCACCAGGATCAGCTGAATTTACAGGGAATTCTACTATTTCATTAAGGAATAGTTCATTTCAATGCTCTTAAAATTCTTTTGGAGAATAGGAAAAAAAAGAAAATCTCTGAGATAACACTGATACCAAAACCCAAAACACACGCACAGAGAAACATACCATAGGCCAATCTCATCTATTAATATCAATATACAAATCCAAAAGAAAATATTAGCAAACAGATTGCAGCATTAAAGTAAAAGAATAATCACTATCACCAAGTGTGATATCCATTAGGAAAACATATTAATGCATGATTTAATACTAGGAATATGTTAACAATTCACTCTGTCAATAGATCTAAGGAGAAAAACCAGATAACTATTGTGATAGATGCTAAAAAGCATTTGTTAATTTTCAACAAATAACACAAATTTTTAAAAACTCAATGAAAATGGAAGTCTTTTTTCTTTCTTAAGTGAATATATATTTATCCGCTTAAAGTCAATGTTATGTTTAAACACTAGAAACATTCCTTTTCAATTCTGAAATAAGAGAAAAATGTCCACAGTTGTCACTATTACTTTACATTGTTCTGGTTGTGGCCAATACATTTCACAAAATAAAGAAATTAGAGATTGTATTAGTCTGCTCAGACTGCCATAATGAAATACCATAGACTGGGAGGCTTAAACAATAGAAATTTATTTTCTCAGGTTCTAGAGTCCTAGATCAAGGTCTGGCAGAGTTGATTTGTGGCTTGCAGGTGGTGGCCTTCTTACTGTGTTCTCACATGGCAAAGAGAGAGAGAGACAGACAGACAGTGAGAGAGAAAGAGGGAGAGAGAGAGAGAGAGAGCACTCTGGTGTCTCTTTTACAAGGCCACTAATCCTGCTGGATCAGGGCCCCACCCTTATAACCTCATTTAACTTTAATTACTTCCTTAGAGACCCCATCTCCAAATATAGCTACACTGGGAATTAGGGCTTCAATATATAAATTTTGGGGGTTACAAACATTTAGTCTGTAACAGAAGTATACCAAATAGAAAGAAAAAGACACAATTATCATTGTTGAGTCATGATATGATTGTATACCTGGAAAACGTAAGTGATACTATTACAAAGAATATGAGAATTTGGTTAGGTAGTGAGGTACACACTGACCACAGAAATCAAAGCTTTCATAGACGTAACAGCAACCACTTAAAAGAGATAGAAGAGAAGATCTCATTTGCAATAGCAGTAATAATAATAAAAACATCAAAGGATAAACTTAAGAAGACATGTGTGAGCTGTATATGAAGAAAATATCCAGTTGCTATTGAGGATAGAAATGAACCCTTTAACATATGAAAGGCATTCATAAAGAGACTCAGCATGGAAAGGAGATCTATTCTCCCAAAGTTAATCAAGACATTTAAAGCAATTCCAATAAAAATAATTCCTACATGATATATTTTGGGACTAAGGCTGATTCTAAAGTTTGTATGGAAAGAAAAGTAAGAATAGCTAGAAGAGTTCTGAAAAGTAGAGCAAGAGAGTGCAGGGAGACAGGTATTCTTTTATATCTCTGGGGCTACAACTCCTAGGAGGACAGTTTTGCAATATTCATTAAACTTACAAATGTACATACCCTTTGATTCAGTTATTCTACTTCTAGGAAATTATCCTTCAGATATTTGTCCATATATGCCAAGTGACATATGAACAAGTTTATACATGGCAGAATTATTTGTAATATTATTCAACTGGGAACATCCTACTACCTATCTGTAGTGGTCTGATTAAATAAATTATGGACTATGGATAGAATGTAATACTTTGTGGCTATGAAAAAAGAAAGAGAAAGCTCTTCCTAAATTGATATGCAATGATTGCCAAGCTATACAGCTAAATGAAAAAGGTGTTTTTGTGTAAAGTATGCTATCATTTGTCATTTGTGCAAGAACAAAGAAAAATGAAGAATATCTCTATAAATACACACATACACATATATATGCATACACATGAACATATATTTAACTGCTTGTGTATTCATAAAGACTGTCTCTGAAAGTATTCATCAGAAACTAGAAGCATTAGTTGCCACTGGCTGGAAGAAAGGATAAGAGAGAACATTCCTATCCTTTTGTGCCTTTTGAATTCTGAATCACATAAACTTGTGTACTTATTTAAAAATTAAGTTAAATAATTGAAAAGTAACTTATGTCTGGTTTTTAGAAATATGGAATTGAGCCTGCCTTTAAATTTAAGGTCATGAAATACAGCAACATATAGTTTTTATTTTTCTAAATTATGTATTCTAAATTGCCCTTCAGTTATAAGAGAGAGATTGTGGGAAATGAAGAGTGATGAACCACGGAAGAGAGGAGCGTGGGAAGTGAGAGCAGGAGTTAGGAGCCCATGAACCTACGCCGAAGGAGGAAGAACGAGAGAATCGGAGAAAGTTGGTGGAACAGGAGGGAGTGCGGGCACTCTGTAAGTTCTAGGGTGAGAGCAATCAGGTGAGATGTTTTTGTAACACTCATATCTACTTGGGACATGAGCTGCAGAGCAAATTATCCTATCACTCTGGTCTTTGAAATTATTATGTAAAAATCAAAAGTGGTTGAATTGCTTCAACTTTGTTCATATGAGAGTTTGAGCTATTAAAGAATGCCAGGAGGTTATATTTAAAAACAGCATTTACTTCACCTTTTTAAGCCTCCCTTGACCATGAATAAATCTAGTTTACAGGACTATAAATAATTTTGTTATTGATTCCAATTTTTCAACTAAAAACATCAACTCCTAGAGAAGCCACCCTTGGAAAATTGAGCACAATAGCAGCTCAGTTAAAAAAACAAAAACAAACAAACAAAAAAACCTTGTATTTCTGGCTACAGTATTTCGGTTTGAATAATTCTATCTTATAGAATGCTAGTGTAGGACAGAGTGAAGTGAAGCGGGGACCCAAGTCCCTGAAGCAGGGACCCAGGGAACCTTCAAGTTTTGAAGGTTCAGATCTCTGGCTTAATGAAAGTTTAATATTTGGGGAGACACATTACCTCTATTGCCACCTGCTGGTAAAATTAAGTCTCATTTAATTCAGTTAGTGGCTCTCCCGCCTCTGATTAAACAAAATTTGGAACATGGAGATTGATTTGCAGCAAAAGAACTTTTGCTGCTTTAGAAGAGGTCACTGGTTTACAGACGCAGTGGCTGATGTGACAGGATTGATCACACGGAGCCGTGTCCTGCAGCACGTAGGACAGCAAAAGACCCAGCCAGCACTGACGTGTGCACTTAGACAGTATTTCCTCTGGCAGGGCCTCCTGCCTTGCCAATTATTTAAGTTTGTCCACTCTCACATCCATCTAAATATGAGACTTTTTTCCACCTAAAGAGACTAGTTTTAAAAACACTGAACGCTTTTCAGTGTTAATTTTTAAAAATTTGAATCAAAGGCTTTCAGCCCTCCAAATGAACATAGACCATACACACACACACTCACACAGTCACACACACGCTTGCTTCACTTTGGTTCTGGGGTTGAAGTCAGCACTGACGAACAGAGACTCTTTCATTTTTTCTGCAGGCAGCCTTTATCTTGCTTCTCCCACTCACATACTTTACTCTTCTGCCTTTACAAAACCTACACTTCATACTCACTACTTACACACTTAGCTGCAACACAAACACTTATACGCACACAGTATGGTTAATGCAAGCATCAGATAATTTTCTGGAAGCCTTTACACATTTTCTTATGTTTGTAGTAGCATACAATCCTCCCTTTATCTGGAATCTTAAGGAAGAAAAAATATGATCATTTCCCTCCTATGGTACCACCTCATGACACTACCTAGTCAAAATGTTCCCCAAAAGTACTGTAAGGTTCTGAAGCAGCTTCTGTTTACCCATTTGCCTATTGAAGGGCATTTGGACAGTTTCATGTTTTCGGTGATTATGACTAGAGCTCTGCAAAAATGCACACACTGGTTTTTGTGTGAACATAAGTTTTCATTTCTCTAGGGTAAATGCCCAAGGGATGGGATTATTGGGTCATATGGTTTGTGTATGTTTAACTTTTTAAAGAACTGCCAAACCATTGTTCAGAGTGGCTTTACCATTTTGCATTCACACCTGCAATGCATGAGATTTCCAGTTGCTCTGCGTCCTTGTCGGCACTTGGTATTGTCAGTGTTTTTTATTTTAGTCATTATAATAAGTGTGTGGTGGTAACTCATCGTGGTTTTAATTGTTATTTCCCTAATGACTAATGTTGCTGAACAACTTTTTATGTACTTTCCATGCAGCTACCCTCTTTGGCTAAGTGCCTGTTTAATTACTTTACCTTTTTTTTTTTTTTTTTTTACATTGGGTTGTTTTCTGTTGTTTTTTAAGAACTCTAATATGTTCTGTGTATGTCTTTTGGTGATATAGTTCTTGAATCATCAAAAAAGTGCAACCATTTAGAGTCTTTTAGTGTAAGGCTGTGTAATTTTATTCATTTCTTTGTGTTTTATGTAGGCAACACACAGAAATCTAGTAATTAGACTTTTACATTACCCAGAACTGTGGGTATTTTGAATGACTGGATGCTTTTTAAGGAGGCACAGAGGGAAAGCTAGTGAGTAGCCTAGATCCAACTCTAGGGAGAGCCATTTGCCTTGGTGAATTCTCCGAGGTTTAGTCTAAAATTTTGAAGGTTCAAAAGCATGACTTGGCCAGTGTCCTGGGAGCTGATCCCACCTGAAAACGCTTATTCATGCTAGCAAGGCTCTCAAGAGACCAAAGTGCAAGGCCAGGGTGGGAGCTAACACACTAAGGGAGCCTCTGGTGACTTCTTCTCCCATAGACCCATATATTATTCATAAGGTTCCCTGGCAAGCTTAGAGTTAGAGTAGGGGGACTTAGCTATATCAATGATTATGATGAAATTTTCACTGGGCCATGGTGAGAAAAAAATAAACATAATTTATCATTTCTAAATTGATTCAACTTAAAGGGCTATCTTTTATTCTGAGGTTATGACCTTCCTACAGCTTTGAAAAATTCTATATGAATTTATTTCCTTAGGATATATTGATGGCTTGCTGGCCTGGAAGCCATTCTGAAAGTGAAGTCATTTTATGCTATAATTTCAGTCTTAGCTCCTGGATTCCTGAGACTTTGGGAGTTACCTCTTTTCCCTCTCCCCATCTATATATGCTCAGGTCAACTGAACTCAGCATTCAAGGCCCTATACAATCTGACTGCTAGCTTCCAATTTCATTTCGATCCCCCTTACCATGTGAATCTTCTCCAGGTAAACCAGTCTGCTTGCAACTCCCAGTGCTGCCCCTTTTCTTGCCTCTGGATAGTTGCTCTGTGATTCGTAGCACTCCCCTTTCCTTCCACCTACCTTCTTTGACGTCTTTGAACCCAGAAGTGATCACGTCCTCCTCTAGATGCCTATAGCACCTGTCTTAGTACCATTCCAAAAGCATTTGTCTCACACCTTTCCCTGTGGGGGACTTGTGTATGCTTTTGTGGATAATCAGATAGTACCCACGTTGGGCCGGGCACGGTGGCTCATGCCTGTAATCCTAGCACTCTGGGAGGCCGAGGCGGGTGGATAGCTCAAGGTCAGGAGTTCGAGACCAGCCTGAGCAAGAGCGAGACCCCATCTCTACTATAAATAGAAAGAAATTAATTGGCCAACTAAAAATACATGTAAAAAATTAGCCGGGCATGGTGGCGCATGCCTGTAGTCCCAGCTACTTGGGAGGCTGAAGCAGAAGG
>CAUYRT010059720.1:0-50492 GCA_963574885.1 Lepilemur ruficaudatus | reverse complement strand
CAGTTCTCCTCTGCAACCTCCTCCCGTGGAGTCTCTCATGGTCTCAGGTATCCCTCCTTCTGACCCTCGTCCGATGTATACTTGTCTGCTTGCTTAATTCTCCCGCTTTCTTCTAAAATCTGTCTTTTTTGCAGAGACACTCTGGTTGGCGGCTTTACTCGTCCGCCATCTTTAATTCTCTCTACATACTGTATTCTTACAATAAGCTAGAGAAAAGAAAATGTTACTAAGAAAATTATGAGGAGGAGAAAATATATTTATTATTCATTAAGTGGAAACGGATCATCATAAAATTCTTCAGCCTTATCATGTTCACATTGAGCAAGCTGAGGAGGAGAAGAGGAGAAGTTGAGTTGGTCTTGCTGTCAGGGGTGGCAGAGGTGGCAAAAATTCGTGTGTAAGTGGACACATGCAGTTCAAACTGTTATGAACTCTGAGTGGGGATTTTTTTCCATGTTCTTGGTGTTCGTTGGGAAAAGAATTTCAAGATATACCACATAAGTCAAGCAAGCAATGGCTTTTATTGAAAGCAAAAGTACATTCTCAGGGAGGAAAGTGGGCAGGCTTGAGAAAAGCAGCCGCCCTAAGAAGTGGTTTTAGATCTTTCGTAGTTTTACTAATCGAGGGAAGGAACATTCAAGGACAAAGGGTTGGCTTTTACAAAGAATTTGGGTAATAATTCCTAGAATTCTGTTTTCTCGCATTTTCATACTTTATTTGGTTGTTTTGGAACTGTCATGGTGATTTCAAGGGTGGAGAAATTTTAAAACCACAATATAAATGATATTATAATTGGCCAAAGTTTATGTAAGGTGGCAGAGATAGCTGACAAGCCAGTTGAAGCTGTTCTTGCATGTGGTCATCAGCCCCTCTAGTTGGCTTCTGCTTAAGAGTTGTTTATTTTTACAGCTGCACCTGATCTTCACACTCCTGCATCCAGTCTCAGCCCTTTCTCTTTGTCTCCTACTCTAACAAAACCATGTTGTTCAAGGGTCAATGTAATTTTATATTCTGCTACCTTACTAAATTTCATGTTTATTTTGGTAGTTTTTCGTTGGGCTTTCTTACTCTGGTTATATAATCCTCTTATCTACAAATAGCTCTTATTCCATCCATTCTGTTTGTATCTATAATTTCTTTCTACTTCTATCTGACTCATCTAATACATCCCATAGAATGTTAAGAATTAGTGATTGTGGGCATCCTTTTACCTAACTGTAGTAAAATGCCTCCAGTGTTTCCCCACTGAGAATGTTTTTGAGGTAAGTCATGTTGAGGATTTAGCCATCAATTTCAATTTAGTTGAGTATTTAGCATAAATGTATATTTATTTGTCAAATGGCTTTTTGGTATCTATAGAGAATACCTTATGCTTTCTCTTCACATACATTAATATAGTCATTCAGTCATTTATTTTAAAGAATCGGTTGAATGTTGTATGCCAATCACTGTTGTAAGTATACGGAATACAGTGGTGAACAAAGCAAATGTAGAGTCCTGTCCTCTTAGAGTTCACATTGTGGGAGAGAGACTGGAGGAAGAGGCAATAAGTGAAAATCATGATACATGAAATACTTTGAGTCAGTTCTAGAAGGTGATATTGAAATGCTTTAGAAAGTGCTACAGAAAAATGAAAACACATACAGCAGGGAGAGGGAATCACAAATGCAATAGGTGGGGGTAGGACAATTGCAACTTTCAGCAGGGTGGTCAGCATAAGCCTTATCATGAGGGTGACATTTATGTGAAATGTTGAAGGAGTGGGGGATTCAACCCTGCAGGTGCTTGAGGGAAATATTGCAGACAAAGGGCACAAGCGTGCAAAGACCGTAAAGCAAGAATGTTCCTGGATTGTTTGAGGAGCAACAGAGTGTCTACTGTGACTTAGCAGAGAGAATAAGACACAGAGGCAACAGTTGCTAGATTATGTAAACCCTTTAGGTTGGCATAAGGATTTTTGGCAGTTACTCTGAGTGAAATGTGAAGTCTTTGGCAGGTTCAGACTAGAGAAGTGACATGATCCTGACTTCAATGTTAAAGTGATACATTTATTATGAATAATATCAGTATATTTCCTAATGTTGAAAGATCTTAGAATAAGTCATATTTGGTCATGATGCACTACTCTTCTTTTTGAAATTTTGATAGATTTTTTTTGCTACTATTTTCTTTAGGATTTTTACTATGATAGTCATAAGTAAAATTGGTCTGAAGGGTTTTTGGTTTTGTTTTGTTTTGCTTTCTGAGTACTCTATTGAGGATTAATATCAGTGTTTTGCTCACTCCATAAAAAGAATTTTGAGGTTTCTCTCACTTTTCTGTTTTGCAGTGTTTAAAGAGAATTGGACAAGGGGTTGGCTTCTCTCTCTCTCTTTTTTAAAGGTTTACTAGAATTCCCCTGGGAAACCAGAAACGTATTTCTTATCTCTGTTCTTGCATTAGACCACAAAAGGGAAGTCACTTTGTAGGTTTCTGTCTGTGTAGTAAAATTCAAATATGAAGTAGTAGAGACAGTTGTTTCTTTCTCTCTTTTATAGAAATATGTAAAGAAGAGTCTTTGTGGAAGACTTTTTTCTCGTATAAAAAGGAAATAACTAAAAATGATTTTAATGACAATTTTCAGCAATTTTCATTTCTAATTCAATTGATAAAAAGTATTTATTGAGCACCTACTGCCTGATTATTAAGTGAATATATTCTTGAAATTATACCATATTTATTAATTAATTGATGGCTGTTGAAAAAGCCCATTTTATTGTATATGGTATGTTAAAGAATTAGTTTTTGACATTTACTATCTTACATCCTACAAGTCACTTTATTCAATTATATTATTTTGCATGGAGGGTATGAAATAGTTAATACCATTCTTTAAATTATTAGTGTTATTTTTAAAATTAGTTTTTTATTTTTAATTATTGTGGATACATAAAAGTTGTATATATTTATAGGGTACATGTGATGTTTTAATGTAGGCACACAATGTGTAGTAATCAAATAAGGGTAATTAAGGTATTCAACACCTCTAGCATTTATGATTTTTTTTGTGTTAAGTACATTCAAATTCACTCTTGTAGTTATTTTAAGGTGTCCTATAACTTATGTTGACTATAGTCACTTTGTTGTGCTATCAAATATTTTTCATTCTATGTATCTAACTATATATTTTTATACCCAATAACCATCACCACTTTATCCACCCCTCCCACCCAACTATACTTCCCAGCCTCTGGTAACCATCATTCTACTGCCTGTCTCCATTAAATTATTATTTTTGAAACAGAAACTGAAAGAGGGAAAAGAAACCCCCAGGCTAAAAGCTCTCTAGCCTTCATAGGCTGAGTTAATTGAAGTCTTGTCCCATGTGTTCAAGGTACCTTCCATATTATTTTAGAAAGTGAACTCTTTGAGGAAAATTGTAGACTGCGTTTACAAACTTCAGGAAACAGGATTCTTGACTAAATGTGGAAAAAACAGTGGTAGATTGTTTATTTCCCATAACAAGTGAGGAGGTAGGTGATTCCAGGATTGGTTCAGCAATTCCACAAATCCAGACCTCTGGGAAGGCTTCTCTGTGATTCTTTTCACCTTCCCTCTTTCTCACAATGTGGCTGCCAAAATATCAAACATGCGGTCTTCTCACTAGTTCTCAAATTCAAGAAGAAAAAGGTAAATTTTTCTTCTACTCTTTTTATCAAGAAGAAAACCTTTCTCAGATCTATCTCCATCAGATATGAATAGGTCAAACACCTGTAAACATTCTCTGCCGGAAGGAAGTGGGATTACTGTGTATTTCATGTACCAATCATGATTCATTCCCTGGAGCTTGGCACATTACTGTCCCAAACCTGAACCGAAGTAAGATCCTGTTGAATAAAAAAAAAGGGGAATATCTTCTGGGTAGGCATTCAAGTGTCTCCCTCGATACCTGAAAGCCAAACCCTAGTGACCTTTGTAAGAGGAAGATGGAATCATCTGTGATCCTTTCATTTCTACATTCTCAGATCCACAAGTCACCAAGTCCTACCAATGATTTTCCTGCTGCCTTGCAGGATCTTTTTAATCTTTATGTTGAGGACACGCAGGCCAATTTCTCCAGCCAAGCTCTATCTCCTGAGATCCAGATTCACATCTCTAACTATGGGGTGTTTACCACTCGTATGCATCGTAATTACAAAAAACTCGTAGATCCACAACTGAATTTGTTATCTTTTAGTCCATCCTGCTTCTCCTCTTGGATTCCCTATCTCACAAAGTGGCTGCATATCTTCCCAACTATTTAAGCCAAAAATCTGGGAGTCACTGTGGCTTCTGCTTCTCCATTAAGACTCATATCCAGTTACTGAATTTTGTAATCTTTGCCTTCTAAATATCTCTCAGATTCATTCAATTATATCCATCTGTACTAGTTTCCTAGACCTGCCATATCAAAATGCCACAGACTATGTGGCTTAAACAACAAAAATTTGTTTTTCACAGTTCTGGAGGCTGGGAGTCCAAGAGCAAGGAGTCAGTATGTTTCGTTTCCGTGGCCTCTCTCCTGGACTTGTAGATGCTGCCTTCTTGCTGCGTCTTCATGTGGTTTTTCCTCTGTGCATGCACGTGTTGCCTCTGTGTGTGTCTAAATTTCCTTTACTTATGATTCTAGTCAGATTAGGGCCTGCCCTAATGGCCTCATTTTTAACCTAATTACCTTTTAAAGGCCCTATTTTCAAATGCAGTAACATTCTGAGGTATTGGAGGTTAGGGGTTCAACATTTGGATATTTTAGAGGGGAGACAATTCAGTTCACAACACTGCCCCTGTTCTACATTCTTAACTTCGGCTATTATGTCCTGCTTAGATTACTACAACCACCTCTATTTTCCACTCTTGACACTATCCCTAATTCTTTACTTCTCTCCAACTATAATGTTCTTTCTGTCTCATCTTGACACCCCATGTTTAATTACGTCCATTGATATTTTTACTATTAATACTTTAACCTGGTGTGCAAGGCCCTTTGTGATCTGTCTGTGCTCAACCTTTCCATCTTCATCTCTGGAAAATTCTTCCTCCAACCACACTTTCCATCAAATCCATTTTTCAGCCATATGGTTCTATTTTCAAATCCTCTAAATGACTTCTTCTATAGACGGTATACCTGGTGATAACTGCTTTGTTTGTAACTTGCTTCCAAAGTGGAATAAAATATTGTCTTGTGTTTACTCCATCTTCTTGAGTCAAGACTATCATCCAGTCACCTTTAATTACTTATGGGAGCTTGAGAAGCTCCAAGCATAGTACTAAAAGGGACCCACAACATTTATCACACAAAGAATTAACACAAATCCCTGAAACAATAGTCAGTATCATACCATCAACATCCTATGGTGTTTTCAGGGTTATATTCTAACATAATAAAGTTAGTTAGTGTTTTTTTTTTAGTCCTTAAAACATTAAGAGATCTGTGGGAGTCATTGGTCAGGAATCTGCATATAAACCTCAAGAAATTTCAATTCTTAAATATCTCTTAAAAATGATTCTATAATATTTTTGGTGATCCAATTTCCATTTGATCAGATATACACCATTACCTTAACTTGATGCTAAACAAGAATCATTAGGGTTAGAGAGGAAGCATAATTTCTTAAAACAACCCTTTTAACAGCCATTTAAATAAGCACTGGTGCTTTATAGTTGACTCAGAATCTTTGCCTGCTCTACTGCTTCCAGAGAGATACACGAGCCATAAAAGGAATGAAACTAGCTGTGCTGTTTGTTTGCCTGGTATAAATTATTGCTTACTTTTGGGAGAAGGGAGATTGCTATTCCTAAGGTCACTGTATGTACATTCAACCTAAAAGACATCCTATTTTCTCACTGATTCTCAAAGCACTAGAAAAGAACTCTCACTTATCCTTTTGTTTTTTAATTTATGCAATAACATTTTACTTAAGTCAAAGAGTCACCCTCCTTTTACTCAAATTATAATGCTTTTCCAATTATTATATTCACAGTGTTCTTTTTACAGTCTAAGTTTATTGTATTCCTTTTAGATTCAGTATTTATACACCTAGAAACTTAAGCTGTAAAAAAAAATCCAAAAGGGGTAAAGATTTTGGGCACAAATGTGTTCACTGGGTAATTATTTATAATTTGAATAATTGAAATATTGGAAGAACAGTACATAATAGTAGGACAAAAGTTAATTAAAATTTGATAAAACACATAAAAGATATTTATGAAGAAATTTGTATATGGGAGGAATACTTTTGTTATAATATTCAGTATAAAAAATCAGAGAACTTGCAAATATAATAGGTCAACCATTGAAAACACTATGTATACACAGACAAAATTTGGGAAGAAATATGTGACAATGTTAAAACTGAATATCTCTGAATTATAGAATTGTGAAGGTATATTATTTTCTCTTCTATATCTTTCTCTATTTTTTGACTTTTCTACATTTGTTATGTACTATGATATTTCTGTGGATATTAATCCAAATCTTTGAATCTGGTGTTTTGTTTTTAAATTTCACTCATTCACTTTTTTAAATCATCAGTATTTTATGTGTACATGGTAAAGTTCAATACTACCAAAGTCTTCACTAAGAAAAAAACCAGTCAGTTTCTCACACTCCCCATCCTACCACTCCTACAAAGAGTGTAACCATTAAACCATTCCTAATTTGGTTTTTCTATTCATTAATGCTATTACTTTAACTAACATGCTTACATACTCTACTTTTCTCTGTGAAATATGGTGGTTTATTTCATTATTCCTCCACACAATTCCCTCCCCTTTTCAATTTTGAATAGTTCTATTTTTCAGAAAAGTTCTTCAATTATGTATCTATATAACTTTTGATAATGCTCTTTAATTTCTACTCTTGTTCTCTAGTCTTTAGATGGGGTCTCTTTATTCTTCACTGTGGGAAGGCTGTTAGCACCTCTTCTCTTCCCTACCTGTTTATCCAACTCCATAAGCTATAACTTTACTTGTACATAATCAAGATAGATAACACTTCCCATTCCTTTCTAAATTCATAATAAATTTTTTCATGCTCTAACGCTAAGTGCATTCTAAAGATGATGAACTAACATTACTTTCCTTCTTCGTGGGGCAAATTACCTACTTTTCATGCCTCCTGACCCCTATAATCAAGGTGAAATGAGTACTGTTGTTTTCTTACAATCCACTAACTGCTCAAAATCATGCCACACTTTGATTTGCTTTATATAAGTAAAAACAGTTTTCTATTTTTCCTGATGTTTCTGTTCCTCTATCTCCCTCCCATTCTTTGGTACCAGTAAAGAAATATATGCATTTTCCACAATATCATTTGACTTATTTTTTTATGTTGATTATAATCTATGCTCTTTTTCGTATTTAAGATTTTCTGCTGGCAGCCCAGTGTTTTCCTGTCCTAACTGAAACCAATTGCTGTTTAGATTTGCTGCATAGCTAAGAGTTCTTTTCACTTTATTCTGATTTTTGTCTGTTGTTATTGTTCTTATCTCTTATATCTTTCTCTTTCTTGATTTCCATTCTTGTGTTGATGAGGCCATCCTCAAGCGGCTTCCACAAAGGAATGTACGAGAGGTAGATTTTCTGAATTCTTGAATATCAGAAATGTATTTATTTTACCTCACATTTAAAAATAGATGACCTAAGTTCAAAAATTTTTCCCATAAACTCTGAAGGCATTAGTTTAATTTTTTTTTCTAGCATTTAATGATGACAATGGCAAAATTATTGTCATTTTTCTGTTAGCGACCTTTTATTATTTTCTTTCACTTTGGAATGGTGCAGTATACTCTCATTAAGTAAGGGGGTATAAAATGGCGTGAAAATATGCCTAGAATTTTTTTCTTTCATTATTGCTTGGGCTGGGAAATTTGGGGATTCCTTCTAATGTGAAAACACATATCTTTTCTGTCTTCACTTTGTATCACTTCAATCACTTAGATGTAGATCTTTTATGTCTCTACTCTCTTGGCTCAGATTCTCTTCTCTCTTAGCTCAGATTCTCTTCTCTTTGTTTTTTGCTCTGTGTCTGAGAAAATTCCTTGATGTTATTTTCCAGTTTTCTTCTTGGTAATCATGATTGCATTTATAGAAACTTTTTGGCATTCTGGTTATATAGCAGACTTGTCTTGAATCTAGGGGTTTCTATCTATCCTTTATAAGGACATTAGTAAAATTCAATTAGATTAAGCATGTAAAACTCTCAGGTCAGACCTTGGCACACAGTAAGCCCTGAATAAATGCCAGATTTTTATATTCTTGACCCTCATTGATGTATATAATCTCAGTTTTGCTGATTGCTTTCTTCTGAAGTTAGTTTTTATGTTTTATTATTATCTTTCTCTTTTATGGAAATAATATGTCTAATTATTTCCAATTATCTGTTCATAATAGTACTAGACTGACCACCTAGGTGAGTAGTATGACTTTTCCCCTCTGCTATTATATATATATATATATATATATATATATATATATATACACACACACACACACACATCTGTTTTCCACATCAGTTTCTCCTAATAGGGAAGCTTATTGGAGACTCCCTGTACATGGATAGGTCATATAAATGGTCAGTCTGTGTTCTAGGGTGAATGAATAGAAAACTTCCTCTTAAGTTATAAACTCATAAATGCCAGAATAGGCAGGTGCCAACTTCAGCATCAGTAGTCTAGTTTCTGCAGCAATTATTCAAATCTTCAGAAAGAGCCCTGTTAGATGTTTTTTCTTTATTTTTGCATGAGTATAAACATTAAGCTGCTGGTTGCTTTGCCTTTGTGTTTTGATAGGGAGTGGGGGTCTCCTTTGGTAGCATTTCTGTAGATAGACTTTCACTTACCCTCTGTGTTCAGCATCCTTTTTCTCTACCATCAACTTTCTCTGTATTTAGCACAGAGCATGTTCAGGGTTCTCATTCCCTGGCTATAGCTTCTTCTATTCTGTTTCATTCTTGATACATTTCAGAGACTTTCCTCCTCTTAGGAATTCAATAATTTGACTGCTGAAACTCTAGGTCCTTTTACAGATTTATTCCTTTCGTGTTGGTTTTTGTTATTTTCGTGGCACTGTTGTCTTTAAACAAGTAAGAGGTAAATATACTGCTCTGTCCCTTAACTTGAACAAAAATTTTCCAAGGCTGTTTATTCCTGCTTCATTCATTCATTTTATAACCCATCATTTACTCTACAAGCATCTCTTGAGCACATACAAGTATGCTCATCCCATAGGGCAAGGTGTTGGGGATAGAGCAATGATCTTCCTCTTCAAAATCCTGACATTCATTGTATGTGAATGTGGTAACTAAATTCAGTGATAAGGAAGCTTTATTTTAGGAGGAATGGATGTAAAAGTGGAAAGAACATGGAAGCATTGTACATCTCTCTCATATTAGATAATATTCTCAAGTTGAAAATAATGACCTAAGTTAGCTGAAATCATATAAGAGGCACAATGAATAGAAGCAGCAACTATGACAGATTTATAAAGAGAGCTTGTAGTGATGAGATCAACAGGATATATAAGATTTAAAAAGTAGTTGTATAAAGGCATAATTCACCAGTGGAGTTCATTTTTATTGGTTCAAGAGAGGATTAAAGCACTGGGTAAGCAGAGAGGCCACAGAATGTTTTGGCCACATTGATGGCTACATTGGTAATAATAGATATGATATATTGGTGATGCTAATGATGAAATTAATAATTAATAAGCACCCACTATATGCCAGATACTATTCTAAGCTCTGCTATATTTTCACACAGCCCTGTGAGGTAGATATTGTTAAAATTCATTTTACAAACTGACGAAACAGGTTTAAAAAGGACAAATTATCAGCCCAAGGACATTAAGAGGAACTCTTAAGACAGCCCTATCTTTTTTGTTTTATTTTTGTCATCTATTGCAGAAAAACAAAAAACTATTTATAAAATACGCCTAAGGCATAGTGAGCTAAAATACATTAGACTCTTGTGTCCCTGACACTCAGGTTAAGACAGAGAAACATCAACTTTGAAGCTCCATGAGTGCTCACCCCATTGCCATCCCTGTCTATGTTTCCTGAGGGGTTTTGTGGTTATCATTTCCTTGCTTTTTCTCCATAGTTTTATCTGTAATTCTCTAACCTTACATACTATATTGTTTGCTTTTTCAGGCATCCGAAGTTATACAAATGAAATCTTCATACTTGTATTCTTCTGTAACTTTCTTTTTCACTCAACATTATATTCCTGACATTCATCTGAGTTGTTGCTTGCAGTTGTCATTCATTCATTTTCATTGCTATATAGTATTTCACAAAACAGGCATATCACAATTTATTGATTCTACTCTTGGATTGTATGTCACCATTACAAAGATTTCTGAATGAATATTAGCTTTTCTAAAACATATATATCTATGAGTTGAATTGTTGGCTTACATTGTAAGCATATACTTGCACCTGACTACATAATGCCAACTCATTTGCCAAGTTACATTTCCCAAATATTTGGGCCTTGTTTTTGCTCATTTTGTGAAGAGTTTCCATTTTTTTAATGAAAAAGCCTGTCATTTTCTGTTTGATTGGCATATGTGCTTTATGTATTTTTATGCTAATAGTTTGATATATTACAAACATCATCTACCAATTTGTAGATTGAATGTTCACTTTCTTTATATGACAGCATTTGATTAACAGAAGTTTTTAATTTTGATATAATTTAGTATAGTAACATTTTTCTTTATGATTTGGGCTTTTTGTGTTTAAGGGAATATTTATTACCCTAGGGTATTAAAGATATTATTTTATCTTCTTAAAATTTTATAATTTCTCTTTTACATTTAATTTTTTAATCCACATAGAGTTTTTTTGTGTGTGTTATCAGAAGGGCTCTAATGCAATTTTCCCCCAATTTGTCTCAGCCCTTTTTACTGAAAAGTCCATTCTTTTTCTACTGACCTTTTAATTCAGGTCTGTAATAAACCAAGTTTCCATGTGTCTTTGATTCTGGGCCCTATACTACTCGTGTCTTATTTGTCTATCCCTAGCCTGCATCATCTGACACTATAGCTTGAGTGTCTTAAAACTTTATTTATGGCTTAAACATAGTAAGTCTTGACATCTGGCAAGACAGGTCCTCATCTTGTTTTTCCTTCTCTTTTAGGAGTACCTTGACTATTCTTGGTCATTTGTTCTTCTGATAGAGATATTTTAGAATTATCTTGTGATAGATTTCTAGACAGATAGATAGATGAATACAATTACCATGATCAAAAACAACTAATTGATTCTTGGTTGTAATTGTATTGTTTCTAGAGATTAATTTGGGTGGAACTTATATCAATACAATATACAATTGACCTTTGAACAACACAGGTTTGAACTACATGAGTCCATTTTACATGGATTTTCTTTTGCCTCTGCCACTCCTGTGACAGCAAGACCAACCCCTCTTTCCCTTCTCCTCCTCAGCCTACTCAACGTAAAGATGTTGAGGATGAAGAGCTTTATGATGGTCTACTTCATAATGAATAGTAAATATATTTTTCTTCTTTATGATTTTCTTAATAACATTTTCTTTTCTCTAGCTTACTTCATCGTAAGACTATAGTACATAATACACAGAACATACAAAATATATGTTAATCAACTTTTTATGTTATCATTAAGGTTTCTTGTCGACAGGCTATTAGTAGTTTAGTTTTGGGGGAGTATAAAGTTATTTGTGGATTTTCGACTGCATGGGGGTTGATACCCCTAAACTTTATCTTATTCAAAAGTTAACTGTATAATCTTCCAATACATGAACATTGTATCTCTATCCATTTATTTAGTTTTCTTTGATGTTTTGAATGAGTCTTTAATATTTTTAAATAAAGGTGTAGCATATATTTTGTTAAGTTTATTTCCAACGACTTTGTGTTTTTTATGTTATTTTAAAGTAGTATCTATTACATTTTATGACTCCTTGTTGCTAGTGTTTAGAAATGCAATTGATTTTTATATATTGGTTTGGTTTTTAGCAACCTTTTAAAAATGTTTTATTAATTCTAGTAACAAATAAAATGTGCTTAGCACTACACCTTGTTTATTTGTCTTTTCTGTTTGATATTTGGAATCACAGTTTTCTGTGCATAATAGATTAAAATGCTTGGTATTACTGACATTCTTTGATTAGGACTTTGATGCCTTGGAGGAAAATCCTTACAGTTACATTTTTTTATTTTTTTACTTGCAGAGCTTACACCCCAGCTGCTGGAAAATGCACATCATTTGCTTTGTTTTGCCATTAATTCTTTTTGTTCTATGATAGTTGTGTTGAAATATGCACCACATTAATTGTTCTGTTTTGCTGTTCAGTTTAACATTAACTGAGTTTCTACTGTGTCTAAATACTGGTGCAGACGATGGCCGGACCTTAGGGGTACAGGAATGGTTAAGTCGGTCCTGTCTTCTACTAACTTAGGAGTCTAGTGCACTTTTTGGCAGATTCGTTTCTGATTAATTCTTCTATGTTGCTAAGGGTAATTTATTTTCTTTGGGAAATTCTATTTTTTGGGGGGGCAGTCACTTGAAGCAAAACACTCTTTGTGGCTGTTTTCTATTTTTCAATCTTTGGGATTAAACAAATACACACGTGTGATTGGCCCATCCCTGATTCTGAAGCACTTTTGCCATTTGCTCTTTACTTCAGGGGATATCTTGAGATAGTCAAAAGGTTAGATTAGTATTTTGCCAGGACAGAAATTGGGCTTTCCAGCTCTTGGGTTTGGTTACAGACACCTAACCGGTCATGGGGGCATGAGTTTCAAGATTGAGGTATAGAGAAAACTTATATGGTCCAATCCATTTTGAGATTGACTTTTGGTAATTTTTTGTGTTTCTAAAAATATCTTAGGCACTTCATTTGCAATTTTCAAAGTCAAAGCAGTGTTTGAATTAAGTCTGGTATTGTTTTCATATCAATTGTGTACCTACGATATGGACAGAATCCTTTTCCTGATTGCTGTGTGTGAACTGGAAAGGCCACTGTGCTTAGTTAGACGTGTAGCAATTTTTCCATCTGAGACGACACTCAGGACATTTTCCATTCTGATGTTAATGAGAATGTGGCCAAAGGACCTGTTACTTTTTCTGAGCCCATGGTAATGCTTTCCATTTTTTAAGCAGTGCCCTGTTTAACCTCACCCTAAAGCAATTTCCATAAGCTAAGAGAAAAAGACCTTAGGGCAATGATTAAATAAACTATTGTAGTTTCTTATGATGGAAAATCATGCAGCATCTACAAATATTTTCAAAGCATTATTAATGTCACAAGAAAATGTTCATGATAAAATACTAAGTGAAATTAGCAAAACAAACCATTGCAGTGTGATCCATATTATTAATATTCACTGAGAAATTAAGAAATATGAGTGATTCTTCTATTTTTCTGTTTTTTCCTCCATGAATTCTCTAAAATTTGATTGTATTGTCTTGCCAATTGGAGGAATTTCTAAAACATATTAAAAGTCAATTTTTTAAAAAGGAAATATCACATGTAAATACAACCAGTGGGATTAACTATGAGACATTATAAGAGTATTGGGAAATTTAAGAATTTGAAATCAGCTTTCAACAATTCTCTCTTGGTTACTGCCATTTGAAGTTTATTTTAGAGTTTCCTGTCAACCACACTTGGGTGCCAGGATTGTTGGAGGTGGGCTACTGGCAGCACAAGGCAACATGAGAACATCTGGGTCGGAAATCAGTGTCGGGAGGGATCCATTGACAGCGGCATCTAGGTGGCCGTCAGTGGGTGGGTAAGCACAGCCTGAGCCTCAGGGTCTGGACTTTACTGGGGGGCTGTGGCTATGGAAATCATTACAGCCAAAAAAGAAGGCTGTTCTTAATCCCTGGGGAGGTAGCACAGGGAGGTAAGGTACTAATTAGGGCGTTCTTCTATAGGAAGATATGGGTAAGATATTGAACTAGTCCCTGAATTAAAGCTTAATCATCAAGAAGGAGTCAAAAGGCTTGCTACTGGTGGGGCCTAGTATAGGCTGACTTGGAATCTTGCTGCTGAGTGACCATATCCTGGGCTTCTTCATCCTAAACCCTCCCCAACCTATCTGCCCCTGCCAGTGGCCCCTTACACATACCTTTGGTAAAATTCATCCTGAAGTCTGAGCAGTGGACAGTATGCTAATGCTATAGGCAGAATCTCATCTTAATTGCTGCTGTTATAATCTCTGACCCTCAAGAATTAAGCCATTTCCTTTTCCTGGAGAATTGCTGAAAGCAAATAAAATGAAACAAAAGTTCTTATAGAGCAGCAGTATTTAACAGTCGCTCTCCATACCGGAGTAAATTTCTGAAATGAAGCCTTTGATGCTTTGAAATTAAACTTCAGTGATAAAACTAGTAAGTCATGCCCTTTCTTAGGCATCTTATCTTGGTTAGATCACTTCAATATTCTTTCTCTCTATTGCTTTTCTATAAATTCATAATGTGTTTTGTCCCAGCTTGAAATACAAAGTCAAGAGATAATAATGTATGTAAAAGTACCAGGTAAACTGTAATGTTTTATATAAATGTCAGGTATTATTACTATTGAGTGTAGAACATTCTTAAATGTGGAAAGATGCCCAAAAATGGTGATGGAGTTTGTGTTTGGTTTTAGAGAGTGGGAGTGGGAGAAAGTGTGGGTTCATTAACAAGTGCACTCATTAGGGATGCTGGGCTTAATACCTCTCCATTTGAAGGTTTCCAAGGAGAAAGGAAAATAGGGCACTCCTGGACTCTGATTTATTTTTAATATAATAAAAATGGATCTCAATCTAAAACAACATTTTATTCTACATCAGATGGAAATAGATATTTATATAAGTAAAATGTTAATAAAGCAGTTTCATATTCAATCAAATTATAATGATTACAATTACCCCTACCCCCCTGCCTCCCTACCCACCCAGTTTGTGTTTCTTTCTCTTATACAGAGCCCCTGGCTTTGAAAATATGTCTCTCGGAACTTTTCCAGTTCCTCTAACCTTTTAAAGAACATTCAAGTGTTACCTAGTAGGTGATGCGGCAGAGCCAGTAGAAAAACCCTCTCCTGTAGGACTCTGGAAACTCAAATCTTTGTTTCAGATTTACCTTAGAAAGCCCATCTTCTGTCTTTGAAATAGGCATTTTTAGTTCATATTAATACTTTTATTGCTTTCAATACTTTTAATGAAAAGTTAAGTGAAATTATATTTGAGAAATATCTTGAGCTCCTTGGAATAAAGATGCATTATTAAAGTTATTAATATTTGTGTTATTTTTTAAGTTAATATTTGCTCTAAATTTACCAAGCATTTATTGGCTGGAATGGTATAATTGTTATGCTCTCTGCCACATAGGTGAGCATTTTTGGGACATTGCAAGTAGAGATAATGTCCATATTTCATAAGCTGGCTTCAAGACCCCACAATTGGAAGTGCTCCAGTTGCTCCCATCTGAACTCCCAGGACTTCTCTCCACTCCATCTGCATTACTCTATTCTCTGTACTCATCACATTTCTGCCTTCTTTCCCTTCCCCCTCTTCAAATCTTGCGCGAGTTTCTCTATGGCACATTTTCTGATTTATCAAGTCTACACCAATCTCTCTGAGCTTACACAGCATTTATATTTACTAAGTGCTTATTGTAAATTACTATTTATTTGCCTTTTATGTGTGTGCCCCCCATCCCCATTTGACAATAGATTTTTTTGGAGGGCAGTCACTATCTCCTATAGGATCTTATATCCTTTAAGCACCAATATAGCATTTTACTCAAAGCAGAGTTTGGATGTGGATTTGTAATTGATCTTTGTAATTCTCAACTACGGTTGTATAAACTGAAGCAGAGCTGATTGCTCAATGTCATAAGAATAAGTTGGTAATATGAATAGGAATGAAATTCAAGATATAGGTGTCTTAATCTTTTTGTGCTACTATAACAAAATACCAGAGCCTGGGTAATTTATAAAGAAAATACATAAATTTCTCACATTTCTAGAGGCTGTGTAGTACAATAGAAAGGTGCCAGCATCTGGTGAGAGCTTTCTGATTGTGTCATCCCATAGCTGAAGGCAAGAAGGCGAGACAGAGAGAAGGAGGCCAAATTTGTCCTTTTACAAGGAACCTACTCTTGCAATAACGAACTTACTCTTGTGATAAGGAACCCCCTCCTGCAATAATGACATCGATCCATTGATGAGAGCAGAACCCTAATAGCCTAATCACCCCTCACTAGGCCCCACCTGGCAGTCCTGTTGCACTGGGGATTGTTTTCAACATATGCTTCTTGGGAGAGAATTTCAAACCGTAGCTATAGGATTTCTAGTCATCCTAAACTTAACATTTATTTTAATAGATTTTCTTTTTAAAACTATTTTTAGAACAAAATTGAGAAGATAGCACAGAGAGTTCCTATATCCCTTGCATATAGTTTTCTCTACTTTTAATAACACTTGATATAATTAATGAACAAATATTGATACATTATAATGAACTGAAGCCCATAATTTATTCAGATTTCCTGAGTTTTTACCTAATACCTTTTTTACTTTCCAGGATCCCATCCACATTATATTTCGTTGTCATGCCTGTTTAGTTTCCTCTTGACTGTGACAGTTTCTCCTTTTTCTTGTTTTTGATGACATTGACAGTTTTGAGGATTACTGGTCAGATATTTCATAGAATGTCTCTCAATTTGGATTTGGCTGATGTGTTTTCATGATTACACAGGGGTTATGATTTTTTCGGAAGAGGAGGAATATAACAGAAGTGGAGTGTCATTTTTTCCTATCACATTGAGGGCACATACTATCAACATGATTTATCACTGATGTTGGCCTTGATCACCTAGCTGAAGTCCTGTTTATCAGGCTTCTTGCCTGTAAAGTTGCTGTATTTTATCTTTCCCAATTTTCATACTATTTTTTGCAAGAAAGTCACTGTGTTCAGTCCACAGTTAAGGATTCGGGAGTTACGCTGCACATTCTGTAGGGTAGAGTGTCTACATAAATTATTTGGAATATGTCTCTTATCCCCATTTATTAATTTATCTGGTCATTTATTTTATATCAATATGGACTCATAGATACTTATTTTATACTTTTGATTATAATCAATATAACTTTATTTGTTGCTTATATTGTTCCAGCTTTGACCAAAGAGAGCTTGTGCTCCTTTTGCATATTCCCATCAGTATGGAGTTTGGCATTTTGTTTTTGATCACTTTCTTACTTTCTGGTACTGCAAGATGCACTAGGCTAATCTTGTATATTTCTTGCCCCAGTACTAGAATCAGCCATTTCTCCAAAGAGCCCAAGTTCCTTTTATTGAAGAATGGTATTAGAAACCAAGATATGTGTTTTACAGAAGTTTGTTTTTAAAGGGATGTCATTTTGTTTAGGCCCTTTAAGTTGACAGAGCAAGGAAATATGTGTCTGTACTAACTTGTGAGCATGCACACACACACACACGCTTCTATATGTACGCATCTTTATTAAATATATTAAGCTAAACATGAGTCCTTACTGATGACTCCAACTTTCATCCCTTTCTGCAAGAATCATTCAGGCCTCCTCCTCTTGCTTATCTTTAAATTCCCACTCCAAAAGTGAGGAACTGGCTGGCTTCCACCATTTGCTACCCATTTATTTCGCTGTCCAGTTCCAGTATACATGTATAGCTTATCAGAATTGTTAACTTTTTCTCCTGTGAGAAATAATTTTATTAACTAGAGTACAGTGCTTATGTGCAGTTCCTTTTGCCTTTAGTCTTACAAACTTGACTCATTACCAAAGTCACTTAGGCCAGCACCTACTCCCCCGTCCTCTTCCATGAGTTTATTTCATAAATTTTTAATATATTTAGATGCTTTTGTTAAGGTCTACATTACTTTCTTAAATACTCTGACTTCCATAATAATTATTTTAAAATTTGCATGCATTAACATTTGCTTTTTATGCTATATTCTTTATGGGTTGTGAAGAATGCATAATGTTATAAATCCACAATTATAGTATAATAAAAAATTATTTAATCACTCCAAAAATCCTACGTGCTTCACTCATTTATCCCTCTCTATCCCCTCTGAACCCCTGGCAACCACAATTCTTTAAAAATGTCTCTATACTTTTATCTTTTTCAGAATATAGTATAACCAAAATCTTACAGTATGTAGCCTTTTCAGGCTGGTTTCTTTCACTTAGCAATATACACTTATTCTTTCTGCAGTCATGCCAGCCTACTTACTGGCTCATCAAAGGCATCCCCAATTGCTATCACAGTGTTTTGATTTCTAGTGTTTCCTTTTGATCCTTTCTTAGTGTTTCCATATTTCTGCTTACATTACCCATCTGTTTTTACATGTAGTCTACTTTTCTCCATTTAGACCCTTAACATATTAATCATAATTATTTCAAATTCACTATATGATAATTCTAACATCCATGTCCTATCTGAATCTCATCTGACACTTGTTTTGTCTTTAGATTGTGTTTTTACTTGCCCTTTATTATGTCTTGTAATTTTTTGTTGAAAGCCAGACTTGCTGTATTACATAATAATAAATTAGGTAAACAGGCGTTTAGTGTGAGGTTCTATGTTTCCTGACAAGGAACCGGGCTGTGTTTAATGTTGCTACAGCTGTAGATGCTAGAGGCTTAAGTTTCGTCTCATTTCTTTGTTTTTGTCTCCTTTGTTGTCTTTGGGTTTCCCTGAGAACTCCTTTTTAAGTAGAATATGTGTCTTCCTCCTCTTCCCTATGTTTCCATTATTATGCTGGAGCTGATATTGTGGTAAGTATTGGGGTAGGAAGAGTATTCTATGATCTTAGGACGAAATCTCAGTCTTTAAGTGGGCCTGTGTACTTGGACTATGACCTCCACCAGTACTTAGCTCATTTTTGTTCTTACCATAGGTGAGACAGGAAGCCTAAAGGGGCTGAAGTTAAATAATTGTCCTACTCTTAGGTCAGGTAAGTCTCTGGTATAATCTTTTCTAGAAGACTTTGTTATGAAAAATGATCTGGGTGAATTTTTAAATGGTTACCCTATGCCACACCACCCTTGCCAGAAACATCTTTCTCAGATCTGTACTGTGAAGACCTGGTGGGGTTTCTGGAGGTGAAATCCACCAACAGTGGGGGCTCCCTTAGATTTGGCCTCTAGAATTTTCTTACTCTCAAGGTAGCCTATGTTTAGCCTCCAGCAATATATTAACATTATCATTTAAGTGTTTCTAGAAGTTTATGGTTTCAGCAGTTTTGCTCCAGGTAAGCTGCGCTCGGCTGGCATTCTCTGTATTTGCCTGTCCTTCCAAATTTTGGGGTGGTGGTTTGCCCTGTGACCTCAATTCTCTGATTTGTCTAAAAAAGTTCTTGATTTTTGGTTTGGTTTAGCTTTAGCTTTTTTCTTGCTGTAAGCAAGGGAGTGATGACTTCTAAGCTCTTGACATGCTGGAGCTGAAACCAAAAGTCCCTGGAATTTTCTTAGCCTTGGAAGTCTTAAAATTTCTTCTTATAAAGCGATTTGTCTGTTATTGTTTGTGGTCCAATGATGCACCTCTACCTGTTCTCAACCGTTCTGCTATTCCTCTTACCCTGCTCTATATTGACTATTCGGCATCCAGAACCTAGCACAGTAGGTGCTGAGCCCATCTCAATAATTGGTAAGAAAGAGGCGGGGAGGATTGAGAGAAAGCAGGTAATATGCTACATGAAGCATTATTACACTCTCTATTCTTTTTAATGTGTATTTCTGTCATTTTAATGTTTTGCAGAGTACACAGAGGATTCTAAATTTCTGTTTATCATAATCCCAATGTAGCAAAATGTGGTATTTAATAAAATTAATCTTCCACAAGGGATACTTAAAAATGAAACTGGGAACTAAAAACTAAGAGAGAAGAGGGAAAATGAAGCCAGGTCAATAAAAATTGTTTGTGCGGTGTTTTGGTACTCCCCATAACATAAGTATTGCCAATATGGAAGGTACCCAATTTAATTTAAAATAACGTTGCTTTAAAATAGGTTAACAAGACCAAAAGTAAGAATAAGTCATTCCAGCTGAACCAGTGACCAGCAAGTAAAGCAATGGCCTTTCTGTAGTAATTTTTTAAGGGGAGTAATTGAATTCTTAGTGTTAAATGCTTATTTTCTCATGTAAAGTACATTTTCATGGGGCTTGTTTTTATTTTACTGTTATATGATGCATATTTAATATTGTAATGTCAATGGTGCACATCTTAAATGAAGACTCACATCCTAATTGATAAAGATTCATTCCCATTGAATCTATAGATTCTATTATCGTTTGCAAAATCTTCCATTCAGTCTCTAATATTTTATCTTTGGTTTTTCTGTACTTCTCTAATTTCACTAAATCACAGGTAGGGAATGGTCATCAAATTCAACCATAACTGTCCACTTCATATTTGTCTCTTATCTGTGCCAGTGAACAGCCTGGATGTTCCGGTGGCAGGAAAATTACTATCTCCTAAGATGCCCCATTCCATCTTGCACAATTCTGGCTATTATGTGGTCCCTCCATAGAGTGACTGAGAGCTGTCCCTTCCTATTTCTGTCTATTCAGAGTGAGGGTCTGTTCTCAGCAGTACAGCCGGTGGGGTGAGCTCTGCCCATGGGAATGGGATCAACACTGCAAAGATGACTTATCAGCAGAAGCAACCTTCTGAAGGTCAGGCAAGCACAAGTGTCCTATGATTTGCAGGGAGAAGTGCTCCCCTGTAGGATGAATTCCTAAATGAAACACCTCATCCTTTCCCACTTTCCTAACAATCCCTCTTACACTGAAACCTAACCCGACTACTATCTTGTTGAAAATCTGCCAAGTTTTAAGAATATCTCACATGTTACCTAAAGCACCAAAGCAAAGATACAGTGCATTGTTATAGCACTTTTTAGCTCACAAATTCAGTGAGTATTATGAGATTGATTTCTCTAAAGCCTCTAAGGTCTTGAGATAAATGAGCTCATAGGCACTTTCCACATTCTCATTCATTTTATATTCACAACCAAAAAAGAAACAATCACCCAGCTTCTGACACCTTTATGAGAAGTACATTAAGCAAGATCAGATTCAGTCTAGACAGAATTGAATTTTGGTTTAAATTGAAAATTCTCTTCCTGGAGTTTATTAATGCCTTAATTTCTTAGTGCTAAATGTATGTGTCCTCAGCATGTATCAAGTTAAACATAACTGTGTTTTTCTGTCTTAGTGCCCTCACCATTTTGTATTTTGATTAAAGTCCTGTTGATTCTACCTCTGAAAATTCATTTGAATCTGTCCCCTTTTTTCAGCTTCCTTTGATAATCAACCTCAGTTGAAATGCTCATGACCACTTTTCTGGGATTTTGTTGAAGGTCAAAGATGAGAAATCCCACTTGATTTTATCATATGTGAAGAGATAGATATGAAATTGACATTAATAAACTGAAAATAATGTTCACTTTAAAGAAAAGATGTAATTCTCTCTAAATTGAACCTGAACTTATTTAAGCTATCATTGAGGTGCCAGAAGCTGCCCTAAAAAATTTCTTGACTATGAAAATACAAGTAATGATATGTATGTAATAAATATGAGCTCATTTCTCTGAAAAGAACTGTGAGTTTTGGGCACCTCTTCTCCGACCTGCTGCAGGCTTATTTTCTCACCTCCTTTGAAGTTTAGTCTCTCATTCCTTTTCACTCCCTTTTGTGCCCTAAGCCACTTTGACCCTCATCTACTGCATGGTTCTAATTATATTCCTTTGGCTTTCTTTTCATCTTTCCTGCTTTCCTTCTTTCATTTCTTTCATCCCTTTCTTTATTTTTTTATTTCATTATTATTGAAAGTTGAGTTTTCTGTTCTTTAAAAGCCAAGTACAGTGCTCTGATTTCTTAGACAGAACATGGACCAATATCTCATGGTTTCATCCACTACCTTTTATTCCGTAAACATGAAATACAGGAAAAGAGATGAGAGATGCTGGGATGCTGCAATTGCATGAACCTCAGTGTACCAGACTGGTAGGAAATAATGAATAATAATAATAGCTGGGGTCATGAATTTGTAGAAAGAATAGGAGGAAATATTTTCTGATAAGATAGTAAACATGTATTATTAATATGTCATTGTCTTTTTTCATAACATTCTTTGGTCTGTACTCTTGATGGTTTTAAATGTCATAAATTCATGTAGGCCCCACCCAAATTATGGGCAGGTTGTATTCCAAAAATTTGTTTATAAATGGCTAGCTTGGGACTTTATATAATTAAAACATTATTACCAATGTTGTTTAGGGTACTAGGATAGTCCACAAAATACCATTCAACCCATTATAATGAATCTAAAATATACATTTAATGCTTTCAATACTTGCAACTGGCATTTATAAAGTTGTCTTGGGGAAAAAAATTTCAGGATGCCAGGGAGATTTGGCTGTGATTGCGTTAGTAACTGTGTTGGGAGGGGCTATAGCAGTGGGTCAACTAAAAATCAGGGACATATTAACTTACACATATGGAAAGTTACATTTTTTATTTACATAAAAATATGTAAACTAGTAATTCAGCGTCCTCCCTAGCAGCTGCATTGGTTCTTACACTCAGGGAAGTGGGCAAGTATAAATGTTCTGAATTTAGATCCTCGATTACCTGTTTATGTGTGTAAACCCATTTCACATCAAATGTTAAGTCGTGTTGCCTGCACAAAACTTGACATAATAGAGAAGGTCAGGGAATAGCAAGTCCTGAAAAGCTGTAAACCCAGAAACAAATTTAGAAAACAAAAATAACCCTGTACATCCCTGGAAAAGAAACTGTATGGCATTCTTTCTAAACTAATGATTCCCAATAAAGTAAGAGTGGTGAGTTGTACTCTTGCCTTGTCAGAATCTGCCTACTTGAGCCTCTCCCTTCACATAGACTGTTAAGACCACCAAACTTGGGACACACGTTCATGAGATATTGAAAAGGGAATGGGGAAACTCAGTCCCCATCTGCACCTGTATCTTGTATATTTTTTGGTGAGTCAAAGCAACCTTGAACTGATTTCCAGTCATTACTTATGATTATCTTCAAACCCAGGCCAGAATTTATGTCTGGACTAGCTCAGTAGTGCTTGAAAGATCTACAGTTTAATCCCAGGTTTGTGTGACTCTGAATTTTATACTCTATACTGGACTAGATCCAGGTCTTTAGGGGTCTGTAATTTATACAATTTGGGGGCCCATTTTAAGACAATATAAAGTTATAATTTAAAATATTATATACAATTTGAATATTTGAAATGAGAGAAGAAATCACAGTTTGGAGATTTGGGTCTCTTTTTTCCTGAGATACTTAAGTACTTTGTCAGAAATGTTTATGTAGAGATGCTTTCTAATTGTATTATACCTTGGCTTTCTTGCATTGATCTAGAGTATTCTATAGCTCCTGGAAACTTCTAGTACCCAAGGGAGCTAGTACAAATGCACTTTGAAGCTTCATTAGCTTCCCAGAGAATGTGTCTTTGCTTCTCACCATACCCTCACTATTCAACAAGTAGTCCATGGACCAATAGAGTGTCACTTGTCGGAGCTTATTAAAATGCAGAATTTCTGGCCCCATCCACACCTGCTGAAGAAAAGCCTGCATTTCAGCAAGATCCTGGGTAATTATGTGCACATTAGTGTTTGAGAAGCACCACATTATACCACATACTGAGCAGCACTACTTGCTCTATGGGCTGTGCTCAACTTGTGTTTTCTTGGTCAGAATGAGTGGGTAATAGACCTTAGCCCACAGCTGGTAACAATCTTGACAAGAAATAGTAAGAGCAAATCAAACTGCTTTGAATTAGTACAAGTCTCTAGGGTCAAACAAATTATATCCTTGGGGTACAGAAAGAATTTATAGCTGTGATTAGAGAAGCACTGCCAGTAATCTGAAGAATTACAGGGAACCAGAGAGGTGACTTTTCCCCCCCAAACAAAGGAAAGGATGAATTCTGAAAATTACTGGGTAGCAAGCCTGATAGCAGTTTCTTACAAAATTCTAAAAAGGATTATTAAATAGGTAACGTGTTAGCTCTTAGAAATAGAAATGATAATCACCAGAAATCATGCCAAATTAACCTCATTTGTTTTTCTTATGTGTTTCTCATATTGGTAGGACCAGGCAAAGCTATAGGTATGCTACTTTTGATTTTAGATAGGTATTTACAGAATTTCTAATGCTATCCTTACAGACAATATGCAGAAGTGTGGTACAAATAATAGCACAGCCAAATTAATTCATGGTTGGTTGAATAATTATCTCCTATAAGTTGAATCACAAATAGTTTGAGGAAAGGAGTTTGAAGAAAGAAGTTTGAAATAGTTTGAGGAAAGGAGCGGGTCCTTGTATCAGTCAGAGTTCAGTTATAGAAGTGGAAGCCCCAGGAATAACATGAAATAAGGCATTGATTACAGAGATTTGACCATATGCAATTGTGGGAGCTGGTTAAATGTAAGGCTGTTGCTTTTGCATTTGGTGCTGGGCTTGAAGCCAGTATGGCAGGAAGTCAGGAAGAAAAGATGGATGTAAAGTGGGGAAGAGGAAGGACAGACTGGAATGTGTGAGAATGGTCTGGATCCTGTTTTAGCCTCTAAGTTTCCAATTCCAATGATGCAGGTATCTGGCAGGAGAAAGAGAAGATGAAGGAGCTGTGGTTTTGGCAGTTGCATTGTGCCAATGAGGTCAGCCCACAGATTCAGGACAGTTCTGTAGGAGCTGCAACAGCGCTTGGCCCTATGCCAAACTTCCAAACAGAAATATGGCTGCTGCTTCACTCTTGACTTCCGGTGGCACATAACTTTCTCTTGTGGCCAATCCTAGCTCAGAACCATGAAGGAAAGGAATTATGGGAATTGAAGTTTCTGCTTAGCCAAGTTTATACACTTCAAAGCTGTCATAGCCCACAGAGCTCTATCCTTGGTCCTGACCTGCTGATTATGCTTAATAATGCAAAGCTGTGAAAGATAAAACATGATGGATGGCAGAGTTCAAAAGAAAATCTCAATAAACTGACTTCTCATTCTTCAAATGTCACTTTAAATGTGAGAGACCCTCCTTGACATCTCAGTCTCTGATATCCCCATATATTCCCGGATCTTGATCTGTGTTTTCATAGCACTCATTAGGGTCTGTTGTATATGGTTTTTATTTATTTATGTTCTGTTACTTCCACCAGAATGTAAGCTCTATGAGAGCAAGGACATTGCCTGTTTTGCTCCATGCTCAATTTCTGGCACCTAGAATAGAATAATACACAGAAGACTCTCAATAAATATTTGTTGAATGAATATATAATTAAATTTGGTAAGAATAAATGTGACATCATATATTGAAGAATAAAAAGACCAACTGCATAAGTAGAAAATAGAAGTTATCTAAATAATTCATGAAAGAAAATAATTTGGACTTTTGTCAATAGCAGGAAAATTAATGCATATTTTACATATGCTAATAGGAACAAAGGTAATAATATTCACATCATACTCAATATGGAAAGACAAAGATATCATATCTTAAAAGACAAAGAGCCACCATATCAATAGACCAAAGAAGAAGCATTGAATGATCATATCAATTGATACTGAAAAAACATTTGACAGAATCCGATATGCATTTATAATAAACACTCTCACCAAACTATGAATAGAGGGGAACTTCCTCAACTTGATAAAGAAAATCTACAAAAAACCCTACAGTTAACATCATACTTAATGATGAGAAATGGGATGCTTTTCTCCTAAATAATACATCTGATAATGGCTTCTGTATAAAATATATAAAGAAATTTTAAAATTCAAACAATCCAATTTTTTAAACAATGGGCAAAAGATCTAAATAGACATCTCACTAAAGAAGATATACAGATGGTAAATAAGCATATGAAAGAATGCTCAACATAATTTTTCATTAGGGAAATACAATTAAAATATCAGTGGGATACAATTATGACACCTATTAGAATTACTAAAATCCAAAGAAGTCACAATACCAATTGCTGGTAAGGATACAGAGCAATAAGAACCCCAATTCCTTGCTAGGAGAGGAGAAAAATGGTACAGCTGTGTTAGAAGACCAGTCTGACAGTTTCAGACAAAGTGAAACATAGTCTTAGCATATGATCTAGCAATTGTACTCCTAGGTATTTACTCCATTGAGACAAAGAAAAACCTGCTTGTGAATGTTGATAACAACTTTATTCATAATGACCAAATCATTGTAAGTAATTGAGATATCCTTCAATAGGAGAATGGATAAATTGTGGTACAGCTATACCATGGAATATTATTCATCAATAAAAAGAAATGAGTTAGCAAGCCACAAAAAGACATAGTAGAATCTTAAATACAAATTCTAAGTGAAAGCAGCCAGTCTAAAAATACTACAAGTTGTATGATTCCAATTATATGACAAAACTATACAGATGTTAAAAAATATCAGTGGTTGCTGGGTGTTTAGGGGAGCAGAAGAGGGTTGCATAAGTGATACACAGGAGATGTTTTAGAGTGATGAAACAATTCAGCGTGATACTGTAATGGTGGATACATTACACTGCATTTGTCAAAGCCTGTAGAAATTTACTGCACATTGAGTGAATCTTAACATATGCAAAGTGATAAGCCATTAGTATTTTGTGGGACTTCCAGGATAGAACATAGAATTTAACAAAATAATAGAACTGTTTTACCAATGCATGAAACAATGTCACTGAATAGAATGGTGGGGGCGGGGGGAATGTAGTGATCTATGTAAGGTTGTAACTGATTTGAGTCTATAAAACTAAATTTAAAAGAGGTCAGGCATAGTGGTGTATGCCTGTAGTCTCACCTACTGGGAAAGCTGAGGCAGCAGTATCCCTTGATGGCAGAAGTTCAGGGCTGCAGTGGGCTATGATCATGCCTGTGAATAGTCACTGCACTCCAGCCTGGGCAATGTAATGAGACCCCATCTCTTAAAAAAAATTCTGATATTGTTATACAAGTATATTAGAATCAAACAGTTAAGTAAATGGGTAGTGGATGGTATGAGCCAGATTTCTCAATGTTGGAGGGGAAATTTATAGATAAGCAATGGAGGAGGCTAGAATGATCCATGTGGTAATGGATTAGAGTTGAGGACGTCAGGATGACCTCAGGCTTAGCTTGTATGTTTAGTTGTATATGCAACAGATGGTTACATATACAAATGTTTTAGATATGTATATGTACATGGGTTAGTACACACACATATATATTTTTTGCTCTGTCAGCTAAGAAGGCTTAAAAGCAACTGTACCCCAATAGCAATGAACATGTTTAACTATCAGTTTTTGGTTTCTAATACCATTCTCCAATATACAAAAACCAGGGCATCTAGAAGAAATGGTTGATTTTAGACAGGGGGCAGGAAATATACAAGATGAACCTAGGGCATCTTGTAGTATCGGAAAGTAAGGCAGTATTTGAACAAGCACATAAATAAACACAAACAAACACAAAACCCTCAACGTCAGGAGTATTTTGAAGAAATGCCAAAGTCACCTAAAAGAGCTCCCAACAGACAAAGCTGGGACAATTTCAGAAACAAAATAAATAAAGTAGTACTGATGATAACCCAAAGTATAAAATAAGTATCCATGGGTCCATACAGATATAATTAAATAAATAAATGGGGATAAAGACAAATATCTAATGCAAATAAATTCCAAATAATATATGATGATACTCTACCCTCAAGGAGGTTGGACATAACTCTGCATTCTTTAAATACAGCCTCTGTATAACAACATTCTTTCAAAGAGTATAGTATAGAAAGGAGCAGTGGTGAGAATAACTTTACAGTGGAGAAACCTGACAAACATTGTCTCACTATGTGGACAAGGTCAGCGTCAACAGTGATAAGTCATGTTCGTAATATGTATTAATACATTTATATGGTGTGACAAATATGGCACTTTACCTCTATGGTAAATCCTATAACCCCAACCTAATCATGAGAAAAACACCAGACAAATTCCAGTAGAAGAACATTCTACAAAATACTTGGCCAGCATTTTTTGAAAGTATCCTGGTCATCAAAACCAAGAAAAGTCTCAGAAACTGTCAGAGTTAAGAGGAGGCTAATGTAATATCCAGGTGGGATCCTGGACATTAGTTAAAAACTAAGGAAATCTGAATAAAGTATGGACTTTGGTTAATAATGATGTATCAATATAGGTTCAGTAATTGTGACTAATGTATCATACTAATGTAAGAAGATAATAATAAGGAAAACTGCATATGCAGGGCATATGGAAACTCTACCCTATCTTTGCAATTTTCCTCTAAGTCTAAAACAGTTTTACAATAAAGAGTTCATTAAAAAAAAAAGATAATAGGATGTGCTGAAAACCAAATCAAAGAATAACTCTGGTAACCAGGTTATAAATGGAATGGTTGATTAAAAAAATGAAAGAAATAATATTCATGAAATACTTGCAATTGAAAAAATGTTTATGAAACTGTTGTAATTGAAGTACTTATAATTGCTGCCCTCAAATATTTTAGATGCTGAATGTAAAGGGATCACACGCACTGTAGTTTCCAGTGATGGGACAAGAACAAATTGATCAAAGTTATCTGGAGGCAGAGTTCAACTCAGATTGAAAGAAGAATTTTATGATTATCAGAGCTGTCCAAATATGACTAACCTGCCTTTGGAGAGAGGCGTAGCACTTTCTCTTACTGATCTTCAGACTGAGGCTGAAGAAATATCACAGCAAAGAACAATCTGAGGAGAACGAGCCCGAAGGCATCTTACTCTCAGATGCTGTGATTACGTGTGTGAGCCAACTCCCCTGCGATCGCATTGGTTCAGGTGGCTCCAGGCAGGCCTCAGAAACAAGTTATTTCCTTATGACATCCAGATGGCAAGTCTTTCTCTCATCATCTTGGAATTACACACTCTGGATGGAAAGGGAGAAATAATTGTTGAGCACTGTGAGGAATGGATTAAGGGAAAGCCTCTGAGATTTTATTTATGTACACGCAGACTTCTTTTCTCTTAAAAAGAAAACTAACACAAAGTTACAGAAAACAAAATGAAGACATAAAACAAAACCCCACTGTGGTTTTAATATTGGATATTATCATCTTGGTTTACAATACTGTCTGGTATAATGATGCTTGAGGCCAATTTCAGTGAACAGGAACAACTTTGGGAGGGCAGAATTACTACTGTTATCCATGGGACCAGATGGCTCTTACCCTCTACAAATTTCATTCTCTTCTGGGAAGCAGCAACAGCAGAAATTTTGGTCATCACCCTTCTGATAAAACTGGTGAAATAGTGTTTTCTTGCTCCTGTGTTTCCATGCCCAGGCATTTCTTCTTCACACATCTCTACTTTGTGACTCGTCATGCCCTAAAAAGTTGCAGAACTTCAGCAATACAGAAATGAGTATGAAATTACGGCATCTTCTATCCTGCCCATTCTCTACAACATGTATTACATTGAAGCTCAGCCTGTGTTAAATTTTAGCTCTTCCAGTAAAACATAATTCAGCCAGTAGATCTCACTTCAAGAAATATCCTAGTATACCTAATGTATGGAGAGCAATGAATGCATGTGTACATTTGTGTGTGTGCATGTGTGTGTAGTGCACGTGTTTTTAATCATAAACTGGGTGTTCAATTAGAGAGTTCTGCCACTTTGAAATATAAGTACATAAGTACATGGTAAATAGAATATCTGTCATTTGTAGGCTCTCTATTTCTTGACAATGGTTTGCATGCAATAATACATGTAAATAAGGCATTTTTTCAGTAAATGACTTCCAACTTTTGGATTTTATGTCTACTCTTGTGCCACACTAGAGTTCTGGTTTATTTGCTAATATTAATTATGGTCAGATTAATGCTGTGGAGTATGGCAAAATGCAAGAGATGGTGCAGACTTGTTTCTTGTTGAGAATTTACAGGCGTAACAGCCTAGTCTCTCTGACTCATCTCTTTCTTGTCTCTAGTGTAGGAGGATGCCCTTAATTTTTACTCTACAGCATCAGTATCTAAGAGCATCCATTTCCTGGATTCCCTCCCTAAGAGCAATTGTACTGCTTGATTGTGTCTTTAAAGCATCACCTTTCATCCTATCAATTTGTTTTCGTACGTCATCCACACTCCATGTGCCCTTTGGATAGCCATTTTCATTATTTGTGTATTTGTCGGTCTCCTCATGTCGACTTTAAGCTCCTTTACTGTTGGGGACTGTGTTGTGTTTATTCATTCATTCCTTCTTGCTCCGTGATGGTGTTTTGTATTTGCTTTTGCACCTGCCTGCTATTGCTCACACTGGACCTTCAGCCCTTTTCCCTTTCATCTACCTGCTGATATCTTCATGTCATTTAAGGGTCACCCAAAATGTCATAGCCTGTGAGAATCAAATTGTTCAGTTGGAATTAATCATATCTTTGAGTCCATTTTGCTTCACTCTATTTTATAGCTATTTTTTTCTACTATGTATTTTATTTATTTATGCCCCACTCCCACCCCAGAGACACACACATCCACACATTCTATTGTGAGCTTCTTGAGAACAGGCATCCTGGTATCGCAGCACAGGATTGGTGTCTGCCTTACACATTGTAGATGCTGCAAAAGTGTGAATTTCAGGGCCTTGTTAAGATAGTTTCAAAACCATCTATTCCCTGATGATGAGAATTCACAAGTTCACAACTTTATATCCCCAGCCTGGACCTTCCTTTACCTCTCTTGTATTTTATATCCAATTATCTACTTAACCCAGTTGACTTTCTAATTAGAATCTCAAACTTAACATGGCCAGAAAACTCTTGATTTTTTTTCCTCTCTCAGGCATCCTTATCTCAGTAAAAGTACCATTTATAGCACTGCATTCCTGCTCAAGCCAACCCTGGGCATAAGCCTTGATTTCTCTTTTCTCTGTATTCTACATTAAATTAATTAATAGGTCTTGTCTTTTCATTACCAAAATATATCCTGAGGCTTATGCATGTTTACTATCTTCTTATCCATAGCCCTGGTCCAAGTAAGCATCAACCCTGGATTAATGACACAGTATTCTTACCTGCACTGCAGCCAGAGCCTACTAATCAGTCCACCTTCCTCCAGTATTGCCTCCCCAAAATCGGTTCTCCATTCATTTGCCAGAGAAAACACTCTAGGGCAGACATCAGACCTCAGCATTCCTGTTTTCAAGCTTCTCCAATAGGCTTCTAGTTAAATGTGAAGTTCTAAACACATCATCCAAAGGCCTGCATAATCTGACCCCGGAGTAACCTTTGGCTTTTCTTCTGTCTCTCTCCTCTTTGTTCATTATGCTAGGTGACACTGACCCCTTTGCTGTCCCTCAAACATGGCGAGCTAATTTGTTCCTGCCTAGGAACTTTGTCTTTGCTGTACTTTCAGCTTGAAATGCTCTTCTCTCAGAGCATCACGAGACCATCCCCTTCCCTGGCCACCTTGGTGCTAATGAGCATCCTGTGATTTCATCCTCTTTGTGGCCCTTACTAGGTGCAGGACTCATTTGTTACTCCACTTCCCAACTAGAAAGTGATCTCTAGCACCTAAAAGAGTTCCTGCCTTAATGTTATAAATATCTAATATTTATTGACTGACTGACTGTTGGCAGTCTGCCATGCTTCTCTGGGCAGGCCGTTCCTTTTCCTGGGGTGAGAATTTTGCCCTGTCTTGCAGCTACCTGTGCATATGATAGCTGTTTCTTATGCTTGTCTGTGAGCCCCTTGGAAGAAGATACCACTGCCTCTCAGAGAATGGGACACAGAGTAGTACTTGATAGATGAGTGCGTGTGGTTTTCCTTTGATTCTGTAATCATTCTTTCTTCCCTCATTCTTTTTCTAGTGGAATTGCTTGTTAGTTATAGGAAACTTAAATTCCTATTAGAGCCTTTTAAAACTGAGATTGGGGAATTGATGAGGCCTATAATTGGTAAAAGAAACTCTGACCTAAGGTACTTGCCTAATGAAAGAATGTGGTAGGAGGGCAGTGGGAATAGTTTCACTTAATAGAGGAGATGAAGATTTGATGTTCCTGGTACCAGTTTATTAAGCAGGAAAACCAGTGCTATTAATTCAGTGAAAAAATTACCTGTCAGAAAAGTTCATCCTCTCTACAAGCTGAGAGACTGGCTTAGGTCTTCTCACAAATTACAGCCCTTTCACTTTATATTAACATGATTTAGTAAAGATTTATCTTTATTATAAAATTTTAGATTATGTAACTTAATATTATAAACTGAACATTGACATTGGACCAAGATTTCTAGCTTTACTCCAAACCGAGGGGCTATTTTGGGTTCCTTTATAAAAACAAACAAATAAACGACTGTTATCAGTATTCTGGAAGGATAATTTAGTTTGTTTTCAATATAGTTTTTTCACATAATACACCATACCAGATTTTGTGGGCTGCGTTCAAAGAGCTAAAATAATGAAGTTGATGTTTAATGATTTCCCATTTCCTATGAACCCCGCCTGCCCCCCGCCCACCAACTCCAGTCCACTTTCTTTCTAGATAGGTGCTGGGCCCACTGATGATGATTTCTGATCCCAAAGAAAAATCAGAGTCTCATTCCATTCTGTCCTCCCCTCTGTGCTTCCAATGACCCCATTCCTCTGCCCCCACATAAAGTTCCCCCTCCCTTAGTGCTTTTCTTCCAACTAGATTAATGAAGAAAAACATGGATTTGCCAATGAGTAATAACACCTCAGTGTGTAGATCCAAAGGTATTTGCACTTTGAAGATAAGAGCTCCTGAAGAGAGTAATATCTTAAGAGTAATAAATCATCAGTGATGGAATTTCAGACATAACATTAATCCACATCATATTGTAAAATGCCCATGTACCATGGCCCTAATATCCACTCTAATGATGATATAGTAAATTAGCAGAGTTAAGAAATGGTTTTATGGAGCTTAGTTATATAATAGTTTACTAAAATATCACAGGTGTACTTGTTAAGGTCCAGTTTCACTTTGGGACCCAGAAAAGAACCACAGAGTGCCTTGCAGAGCAGCACCGGGACCTCTCTGTACCTTTCTGACCTCAGCATGAGTTTGGCTGAGTTTTCCGTAGAAACGGGCGCAGTGGCTACAGGCAGCGTGCCCTTGGTAGATTCCTCAAGGTCAGTAGATCCAAAGTGAGCTCATTGTTTTATTCTTTCCTCCTCTGAAATGTATGTCTCTTCTTTATTTCCTGTCTTCGTTGAAAATATTACCAAACCATTACTTAAGCCAGACACCTGTAGGTCATCTTAAAAACATTATTTTTCCTCAACTTCTATGATCTCTGGGCAAAATGTGTCACTCCTTACTTTGTGGAGCAATTAGACCAAATGTATACCTTTATCTTACTGTGTACTGCTTTGGTTGACAAGAGCTTCTTTGCTGCCTCTAGTACACTGTAGAGATTGAGAGCAGAGTCTGTAATACTTATTTATTCATTCCTTTATTTGTTATTATTTTTATATCACATGGCATAGTACTTGGCATATGGGATGCTCTTAATAAACATTAAAAGAATGGTAATCACAACTAACACCCCTTACTATGTGCCAGGTTTTTTTCTAATCACTTTACAAGAATTGCTTTATTAAATCCTTTCAACAATGCTTTGAAGTAGGTAATACAGCTAATGCTTTCAGGCACTGTGGCACTGTCCCTTGACTTAACTCTGATTTCATCCATCACTGCGGCAGGTAGTTCTGTGTGAGCTCGGATTGTGCCGAGTGTCTCACCTCAAGCACAAGTGTCAATCTGCTTTCTGTCTCAGGCCTCCTCCAAAGCTGCAGGATGTCACTAGATCTGTTTGTGAGCATAGCACAAAATCGAAGGGAATTTAACATTCTCAGGGCAATGCTCAATCACAGGGGCACAAGAGCTGGTGGGTAAATTCTCCAGCTTACCACCCTTTGAATAGAGGATTCTAAGAGACATTCTGTACACTGTCAGAGGCGTCAGCTGAATCAAACTTCTGTTGGAAGAAACTTCTATAATTCACTCCCAAGAGCTCTGTCCCTCTCTTGTCATTCCTCACTACTTCTAGAGTCATCTTCCAAGTAAAATACCTGCATACAAGATCTTGCCAAGTTCTATTTTGAAGAAACCCAAATTGAGATAAATGTTACCATTATCCCCATTGTATTGGAAACAGAGGCACAAAAAGACTGAGTATCTTGCCAAATATCTTATGCCTGGAAAGTGAAGGAGACTGGGTTTGAACTAGCCTAGTGGTCTAGGTGGAGAGCCAGCCCATTTTCTTGACAGCCACTCCATCCTGAATAAAGGTTATAACTGACATAGGGGTTTCAAATCATGTGATATAAACCACCTACCCTTATTGTATTTAAAACTTGTCTTGATTGAAAGATTAAATGTTCGTATCCTTTTCTAGGTTTAGAAGCAAGGATATACTGCTTCTTTGGACTCTCCCCCAAATAAATTCCCACCATTAAGTTTAAAGTGTTTTTTCCAGAAGAATAACAGTATAGAAGAGTGACAGAGGAAACATTGAAGTGTTGTAACTTCTCATTCTTAAATGCTCCATTTTTAAGATTTCACATTGGAGGCCTTTGAATAGAGGCAGTGTGGAAAGTAGAATGAGCATTTAGATCATAATTCAGGAAACCAGAGTCATCTGAATCACTAACTAGTGCCATTACCTTAGATGACTCTATTCCCCAATCTGGGTCTCAATTTCCTGTTGTGTAGGATAAAGAGTGTGAATTAAAGTAGGTGCTCTTACTTTTTTTTAAGAGTCATTAAGAATCTGTTGAAATTTTTGCACGTCATCTCCCTTGTCCCTCCTCGTCACCCAAAATGCACATGCACACATGCATGCACCATTCCTTGAATAATTTGGGGGGCTGGCATCCTCTATGGACCCTCTGGGTTTAAGAACCCATGAGCACAGTCTCTAAATCCCATTCCAGCTCCAGTCTTCTATGGTCTTAGGTAAGGAGGCATTTGTGGAATTCATCCTGCTTAATATTTTTCTATGAGAAAAGACTATGCCTTTTGCTAACTACCAGTATCACCATAAATGAATTATTTAATAAGAGTCTAGGTGATTTTTAAATAGATATTAGTGAGAAAAAAACATACATTTATATCTTACTTGCATCTTATTCTATCATTGTTCTATGTTTGAATATTTTTAAAGCCATGACGGTGGAATATGTAAATGATTGGTGGGCTATTCCCTTCAAATAATGTTTGTTGTACAATATAAATAAAATTAATATGTAATATGTAAATAAAAGTAATATGAACATGATGGATAGGTATGCTAAAATATTTCTATTACTGATTCCAATGTCTATGATTAGCATGTTTATGCAAATGTGTCACTGCTCTGGACTTTTCTATAGGAGGTTGTATTGATTCAGTATTTCTATTTTCTTTATAGAGAAAAATCTCATTCAGTGAGACTCTAATGGGCTGGAAAAATCCAACTGACCAACCTTAGATGAGCTAATATGTTTATTGAAAAAAATATGTAGCAGCTTGTTAGCGGGGAAAGAATAATATCTTTGACTTACATTGCATCATATTTTGATAAAACCAGTAGCTTTTTGTTGAGTTTCTTGTATAATTTTTATGAGTTGGAATTCTAGCTTATAAAAGAGAGATCATCATGGTCAGAAAAATAATGCTGAATTTTAATCTGGTTTACATAAATAAAAGAAATATGTTGGCATGTTATGCTGTTAATTGATTTAGCTGATGTTCTCTTAGGAATGATAGAAATTATAATGAAGTTAGCAATGAAAATCCTGTACAATTTTCTGGATCTATTCAAAGTCAATTCTGTTCCGTTAATTTTGTTTTGAACCAAATTTGCTCTCAGGTGATTGATTGCAGGAGGGTGAGGAGATTCATCTATTTCTAATCACAAGGATCGCCTTCCACCTGTCCACTAATTCTCCATTACGACTTTCTCCCTCTAAATACAAAGTGGTTGGTTCTGTCTGACTTTCTGTGCCGTGTTGCAAGAGAGAGTTTTGGTGCAATCCACCAGTCAGTGCCTTAGGACGCAAAACATACGCAGGTGGCCACGTATGTGTTTACTTCACAGAATTACAGATCCAGCCCTTCAGCCCCACCCCTAAACCTGTTCCCACCCATAAGCACTGTGTAGACCTCATTTTCCTCTCTTGTTCACCCAGACCCCTGGTTAACCATTAGAAAATTTCAATATTTCCATTGCCTTGCTACTCTCTAATTTTGGGTTACCCCATTATCAGCTTTCTCCACTATGAGGTAACCAAGCTTTGTTGCAGAAAGCCATGAAAATTTTGGACTGAGGTCTGTGCAGTATCATGCTCCCTCCCCTCACCTATGTCCTTACTGTGGCTTAATCCCCTATTTATCTCTTACTGAGTTTCTAGCATATTCTGAAAGCAGTTGCACCAAATCTTTTTCACTGTTTTCAAACACTTGCTTACTCACTCACCCCCAGAGTAAATGACTTACTCTAGGAGGATAAATCTCATATGTCTTATGCCTTCATGAATTTCATAGCTCTCTTTGGCCTTTCTAACCAAGTAAACTTGGTCTCATATTCAATTCTGGCCCTAACCTCTGTGCTCTGGCATGAGTATCTTTCTGAAGGTATCCAGTCTGTTAAGTTTCCGGAAGGATCTCTTGTTTTCAGGGTAGATCCTGGTTATTAATGGCAAGAGGAGCGAGGATGCAGGTAGAGGATGGATATGGATTCTGGGTGTTGTATAATCAAGACATCCTCAGAGATCGAGGATGTTGTTCTCTCTCAGTAACATCTCTTGAGGAATAATGGCTGCTCTGAATTCTGATATGCTCCTTGGAGAACAGCTGTTTCCTCTGTGTTCTTGCCAAAATAAGATGGTTATGTTCACAGGGTGGGATCTCAGTGTCATCAGAGCCCCAACTAAGTTATTTTTTTATTTGAAAGTAACTATAACATCAACAACTTCTTTGATGTCAGCCCAGTATGGTGCTGTGCCAGCTATTTTCTGCCAGTTGCCTTGAATTTTTTATCATTATATAAAGCAAGAAGTGACCTTAGAGGATTTCAGTATCTGTTTGATGTATGTGTTCATTCATATACTTTTTCAACAGCCATTTTAAAAGGGTTAAGAAATGAACCCAATGATTTTAGTGAGAAAAGGGCTTTTATTGTTTTTGGTTTGTGAGTTTTTACTTACAAAATATAGATTAAATGCAGTTTGTAATTTGGATGTAAATTATATATTTTTGTTGCATACACATGCATAATTTTGTCTGACACATTAAAAAAGGAGGATAAAAAATATCTTGAAGATGTGATAAAATTTTTTTGAGGCAAAAAATTTATGTTCTCATAAATTAAGTAATAAAATTAGCATCCTGTCATAACTTTTTGAACTTGAAATAAAACATCTTAACAATGACTAAGCTCAAAGAATTTTAAACAGCACTTAGAGCTTTTAGGCAGCTGTCAATGAATATGTTTAATCATTAATTTTCTACAGAATTTTTTCCTTATTGTAAGAGCTTAGAGAATTTTATCTGTCTTGACTATTTACATTGCTTCTTTGCTAATTTTTTTCCTTTAACATTTCCTTTTTACCAAATAAAATTTGTGTTCTTGTCTTTAAAAAATGTCCTAGCTGCAGAGAGTTATAAGCATAACAATTGAAACTTAGTTAAATTTGGTTCAGGTATCACTTTTACTCTGGTGGTAAGCCAGCGCAGTGATTTGTGGCTACTAGTTTCCTACTTCCTTATGATATTCTCTATTCTTTCTTTAGCAAAGCAACAAGTTCAAGTTTAATGTATTCATGGCTTCTAAGGTCTTCCTTATGATGTGATAATATATTATATTGTAATTCTCAAGCTCACTTTGTCTTCTCAATCATGTGTCAGTTTCTCTGGTGAAACCCTTCCATCCTGTGTCTGGCAGAGCAATATCTTGCTGCTTTTTAATGTGCTCTGTTGTTTGTTTCTTGATGTTACATATTGTTATTCAGTGTTAAATCCAATCAAGGGGGAAATGAATTAATATATATCAAAATATTATTTCTCTTAAATATGCCATTGTTATTTCATTAGTAAAACGTGTTAATGAGTTTTACAAAATTATGAAAAGTTTGTATTAGTGTTGACAAGTTAACATACTTGGAAAAAGACCCAGAATATATTTAGTTATAAACTTTTAAGCAACTTTTACAATATTATTTAGGATTAAAATAACATAGTGTAGCTATAAGCAGGTAGAAATTGATGCTTAGAGAATTTAAATGACTTCTCCAAGATGACTGTCTTAGTCCATTTCTACTGCTACAAGCGAAAACTTTGACTGGGTAACTTATAAACAACACAACTTTATTGCTTACTGTTCTGGAGGCTGGAAAGTCCAGGATCAAGTCACCAGCAGATTCAGTGTCATCTCTGCTTCCAAGATGGTGCCTTGTTGCTGTGTTACCACATGGTGGAAGGTGGAAGGGCAATAAGGACAAAAAGGACAAAAAGGACAAGCAGTTCCCTCACAGCTCTTTTATAAGAGCATCAGTCCCATTCATAAAGGCTGTATCCTCATGATGTAATTAAGTCCTGAAGCTGCACCTCTCAATACTGTAACATTGGTGATTAAGTTTCAACATATGGATTTGGGGGAACACGTTCAGACCATAGCAATGATGCAGATGGAGGCCAAGATATTACTCTTGTTTTGATATTCCTTTTTCTGGCTCACATATTTTCTTTAAATATGTGGCACACACACCACACTGCATATACATTGAATTCTACTGCAGTGACTAAAGCATAGTTGTTCTCCTTATCTCTTAGAACACTATGCAGCAGTAGGTTAGATCTATGCTAACCAGGCAGGAAAATTCATGGAAAAATTTGGTCTAGCTTGCTGCAAAATGCTTCTGTAGGATTGCTTTCCTGCTCGGCAATATGCCATAAACCAGCTTTATTCAGAGGAGGAATAGCTCGCTCAGGACAGCTATTTTTACTCTTGAATAAACTCACCTCACAGAATTATGGTGGCTTCCAGAGTTACACTGAGAATTTTTATTAGTAAGATGATCTATCTTCCCAAGGTTTTTCTTCTGAACTTTGAGAAACTCTTCATATGTGTTTGTGTGTGTCTGTTGGGGGCGAGGGGATGGGTGGGTGCAGTTGGAGAAGTGAGTTGGGTGTGGTTGTGTGTTTTTATTTCACCACTTTAGTATCAACCAGAATGTTTCCAGGAGCCCTGCAGGCTATAAAATGCTTCCAGAATGAGAGCCAGGACACCTAACACAGACACATACTGTGCATTAAAATGTACAAATGAGAAAAAGTTTGGGTGTATGTGTGTGCATTTGGCACACCATCACAGACAATTCTCTCTGCCTGAGAAAATTAAGGGCAGTCAATGCCTAAGCCGTGGTCTCAAGTTATATAATGCATTTTCTTTTTCTTTTCTTTTTTTTTTTTTTGAGACAGAGTCTCACTCTGTTGCCCGGGCCAGAGTGCCGTGGAGTCAGCCTAGCTCACAGCAACCTCAAACTCCTGGGCTCAAGCGATCCTTCTATCTCAACCTCCTGAGTAGCTGGGCCTACAGGCATTCACCACCATGCCTGGCTAATTTTTTCTACATATTTTTAGTTGGCCAATTAATTTCTTTCTATTTTTAGTAGAGATGGGGTCTCGCTCTTGCTTAGGCTGGTTTTGAACTCCTGACCTTGAGCGATCCGCCTTGGCCTCCCAGAGTGCTAGGATTACAGGCGTAAGCCACCACGCCCGGCCTATATAATGCATTTTTTTTTAAATTCAATTGTGTTGAGATTTCATGTTGACTCTAGAAGATCATAAATGATCCTTTTTGGCTAGCAAGCTGAATATGGCTAGCTCTCATGTCTACACACATGAGATTTTTGCTATAGTTTCAGAGGTTTTGAAATGGTTTGTTCCACCCTTGGCTGGAACTGTGTTATCTTATCTTAACTGTCCGTAAGTATGACTGATTCATATTTGAATGCACAAAAAGTCTGGGCTGCCCCAATGTTGCCTTTTAACAGGGAATTCCTAATGCAAGTCATTTAATGTAATATCTGACAAAAAGGGTTGGTGCAATCTATCTCTGTCAGTGTGTGTAAAATGGAAACAATAAAATATCACATGTGCTTGGTCAACTTGATAGTGACTTTCAAGTGAATTTTTCTATTGTCTTTAAAAATCTCTCACCACAATGATTACAATGGTATCCACTATGAACTTTTTAAAAAAATATATGAAATTAATAGAAAAAACATGACCCAGTTACCTGAAAAATATTGCTGTGAGTACTAAAATGAATATATGTCTCAATCTTGACTGCATGCTATTCTGTGCTTTTGTGTGGAAAGGCTTGCATGGTAATGATTTAAAATAAATTATATGATATTATACATTTTCTCTATTCTCAAAGTGGGAAATCGACATGGAAAAATGTCAAAAGGGACCTATGCATAAAACTTCAATGAGATTACCAACTTGCACAGGGACTGAGGATTCCTGTTAGCATAGCCGAGAGGCAAAATGGAGAATGTTGCAGAATACCATTACAAATGTTCAAGAAGGTGTGGATATTTTTTGGCCAACAGCAGAAAAAAAATTACTTCTTTTTATATCAGTGTATTTTATTCAAGCAAAATATGTTAGGTTCATGCTATATTCAGTTACTGAATGCTATGCCCTGGCCTAGGAGGAGCTTTGTGTGTGTGTGTGTGTGTGTATGTGTGTTTATATGTGTGTGTGTGTGCACAGGCGCGTGTGTGTTGTGTGCATGTGCATGCTGCAAGATGGGAGGAATATAAACAAATAAGAACTAACAAGGCACTGTGGTTTATACTATATTAGCACGTAAGAACAGGGTGCTAGGGGTAGTGTTCATTTTGGGGAGGAGAGATATAACCAGTTTTGAAGAAAATATTCAGGGATGAATTCTTGAAGATAATAACTTGTCATTTGAAACTTAAACAATGAGTGCAATTTAGGCAAAGGAAAGGATTTGGGAGTGGAGAGGAATAATTGCCAATGATGTTTCTGGATGTGGTAACACCATTGGTAGGCCAAAGGCAAAAGAGAGAGCAAGGTTTGTTCAGATAACACTTTCCTTCATAAAAAAATTTGATTTTTCAGTGGTTTTATACAAAACTGATTATAAGAATACTTGGAATCATTAGAATGATCAGATTCACTTTTATTTTTTGCAATTAGCAGTTTTATGTATTGGGCTTTTTATAACATGACTAGACCCTTTTTTTTTGAGTCAGTCATTGAAGGTATTTTCAGCATAATTTATTGCTCTTTAAGAGTATCTTGGCTCTTCAACATAATTGATTTCCTCTCTGGAATTGGCTGTGAAGCCTTTTATAAATGTTGACAATAACTTCAAGTATGCTGCTGGTCATTCATGTAAATTGCTCGTTTGTATAAAACAGTAAACTTTCACAATAATTTATATATTTTTGCTATGTTTTTCTACCGAGTTCTCTGATATTACATTTTTCTCTGTGTACCTCTTTTGTTAGTTAAAAGATATTTTCTTTGTCTCACCATGTGTGATATGGCAGAGAAGCTATTAAAATGATGTATTGCTATTTTTTAATTTGATGGCATAAGAGCAGTATTTCCAGATTTATTTGTTCTCAACTCCATGATACTATCTATTTAATTAGAAATGTCGGTTCCTGGATATTTGTGAACTTTGGCAGTTGTATATTTAGTGACTGCACTGACGGATCTTGCTTTGAGGTACTTGAGCGTGGATTTAATTACCTGAGGCAAAATATCACTCAAAAATATGACAACAAATAGATTTTCTGGTTTTCTTCTTCTAGAGAAGAAAATCAGAGGATTTTTCCTAAACATTTCTTGCCCCCTTTTTTTCTGCCCCTTTGCAAGCTGAATCAATAGTCCACATGTTCTTTTTATTTCTTGTTATATGAGTGTGTAGCAGAATTGCTTCATTAATTAAAAAAAAATTAAAAAGAACAAAAAAGATCTTAAGCAGGTTCTAGTTGAGATATAAATTATCTTTGCAATCCTGGACAAATCACTTAATTTTCTGTGGCTCAAAATTCACTGCCCCCATTCATTTATTTAATCAAAATATATTGACTACCATATGCATGGTGTTACATTCAACTCTGGGGGAGAGTTGGGGGCAATTTTAGAATTTTGTAGGAGAAATGAGACACACACAAAAATTATTAGGCAAACCATGCACACACATATAACACATGAAGAGCAGAAAGTACTGCAAGAGAGCTGGTATAAAATACAGTAAGACTTCTCAGGATGGAGAATTTATTTTGAGTTGAATTCATCAAAGATCTGAGGAGGAGGATTTGGACTGGTCCTTGAATAAGAGTTTGGGTTCAGGAAGACATGGAGAAAAGAAGAAATGGTGTTAGAATCAAAAGGAACACCTTTAATATAAGACTTGTTGCCAGGAAACTTTGAGCTTGAAAGGAAATAACAAATAGTTCAATATAACTGGATCCAAAAGTGACTTAAGGGTAATCATGAAAATGAAGTTTGAAAATTTGAGTTGGTGACAGATCATAGAAGATCTTGAATACAAAGCAGGGGGGTTAGTGTTTATTTTGTAAAACTTCTTTGAAAAGTCATTAAGAGTTTGGCTTTGGCAAGACGGTTCAAATGCTATCTCTTCTAATTATTAGTTAAATGCTTAAATTAAGTGAAGCCAGCTTTTTAAAATTTTTTATTAATTTTTTTTTTTTTTGAGACAGAGTCTCACTTTGTTGCCCAGGCTAAAGTGCCATGGCGTCAGCTAGCTCACAGCAACCTCAAACTCCTGGGCTCAAGCGATCCTTCTGCCTCAGCCTCCCAAGTAGCTGGGACTACAGGCATGCGCCACCATGTCTGGCTAATTTTTTCTATATATGTTTAGTTGGCCAATTAATTTCTTTCTATTTATGGTAGAGACAGGGTCTCGCTCTTTCTCAGGCTGGTTTCGAACTCCTGACCTTGAGCAATCCACCTGCCTTGGCCTCTCAGAGTGCTAGGATTACAGGCGTGAGCCACCGCGCCCGGCCTAAGTCAAACCAGCTTCTGAAAACTTGGTTTCCTCATCTATAAAATGAGAATAGCAATATGGGTCTTTCTGGGATGCTATAAAGATTAGGGATAATATGCATAAAGGATTTGGCATAATCATTGTTTACTTAATACGAGCAATTGTTATCCATACAATGAAGGCTTTAACAAGTGAATTCCAAGGTTGCTTTCTTTGTCATGTTTCTGTGATCTCTATGTGATACATTTGCTCAGAAGATCATAGAATCTCAGAGTCGAAGGTAGCCTTAGAGATATTTTAGTCTAGTTGGTCCACTCTTTATTGAGGGCAAGTGTCGCCGTTACATCCTTCCTGATTCTATTCCATACCATCAACTGGCCTCTGGGGGAACTGGCAATTATGAGAAAATTTATTCTTTCTCAAAAATAGTCCTTTTCATTACTGAGCATTTAATGGCTTGAAAAATTTTCTATATATTGATCTAAGAGATTTTGTTGCCTTTTAACTTCCACACATTAGTTCCCTATTTCTTTTTTTTTTTTCAGAGCTATGAAATATTAACAACAGCACCTCTTCCACATGTCAAAGTTTAAATATTCAACACAGGCATGTCCTTTCATGGGTTCCTCCTAAGTCCTTTCATTTTTAGACCAAATATTCCTGGTTTTTCATCTACTTATCATGTGGCATGATTACAGGATTCATTTTCATTGCTGGCCTCCTTTGGTTGAACTCTAATTTTTAATTTTTTTTTTGAAACTGTGGTTCCCAGAAGTAAATAATATCCCACTGATGAGATCTACTCAGAGACAAGTTCAGCAGATCTTACTTGATCTAGAATCTAGACCAAAGTCATTGCCTGTTGCCTATGGAATTTTACAGAATACACAAATCCAAGTCCAATCCAAAAATATTCTGATTCACCAGGTCTGGATTTGGGCCCAGATGCTGGCATTTTTAAAAAGCTCTATGGAAACAATAGGAACTCTCTCATTCATTGCTAGTGGGAATACAAGAATGTTAAAAATGCTTTGGAAGATAGTTAGGCAGTTTGCTATGAAACTAAATATACTCTTAGCATAGGATCCAGCAATAATTCTCCTTGGTACATACCAAAATGAACTGAAAACTTATGTCCACACAAAAACTCGTACATGGATGTTTATAGTAGATTTATTCATAATTGCCAAAAGTTGGGAGTAACTAAAAAGCCCTTCAGTAGGTGAATGAATAAATAAACTATGATAAATCCCCACTTATTCAGTGTTAAAAAGAAATGAGTTATCAAGCTAGGTAAAGACATGGTGGAAACTTAAATAAATATTACTAAGTGAAAGAAGCCAACCTGAAAAGGTTACATTCTGTATTATTCCAACTATATGGCATTCTGGAAAAGGCTAAACTATGGAGACAGTAAAAAGATTAGTGGTTGTCAGAGGCTGGGGGAAGAGAGGAATGAACAGGTGGAGCACAGAGGATTTTTAGGGCAGTGAAACTATTCTGTATGACACTGTAGTGTTGGATACATATCATTTTATATGTCAAAACCCGTAGAATGTACAATGCTAAGAGTGGATCCCAAGGTAAGCTATGGACTTTGGGTGATGATGATGTGTCATTGTAGACATCTGTTGTACCAAATGCACCACTTTGGTGCAGACTTGATAGTGCAGAAGGTTGGGCTGTTGATAATTTTGCAGGTTGTGCTGGATCAAGAGATGAGGCAACCTCCTCCAAAGCCATTGGAAGATTTGATAACTGGTAAAAATTAGAGTTTAATGAACAATACCTGAACACATTTGGGATTCTGTGAACAATGAAAAAGGTGGTTTTGGGGAGTAAGTTCTAGGTGAGAAACTCCCAGTGTTCATGATACTACTGAGGCCTCAAAAGCATTTCCTTTCTTTAGAGAGTAGATATCATGGTATGGAAAATGTTCTCAAAATAGGTGAGGTGCTGTGAGTAATGCAAGCAAACCTTTTATAGGGCAAAGTTAATGGGATAAATTACTCTGCTAATCACGTGTTCACATTTTATTTCTAAGGCAAATTAACTCCTCCTTTTAAAAAATGGTTTGTGCATGGCTCCAGGTTAATCCTACATCTGTGATTGTTGGCCCTATTTAGAAGTGCTCTATCCTTGCACAGAAGGGAGGAGGGAGGACCTTTGGCTCTTAGAAGTAAGAGCTCCTTTATTTTTAATTTTTTTCCCTATAGTCTTACTGTCTTACAATAACTCTTTTAAAAGGAGTTAAAATTATAGCTTTGTGATTGGAAGTAATAGAAAAATAGGACTGAGATCACTGACAGGTCCTCTGGGAGAGGAAATATAATTTTCAATGAGCTGGATAGTTAAACAGAAATTAAAAATTTTATTGAAAAAAGTTCATATAAAGTCAATGTAATATTATTCCTCATTGATCCTAGTGAAATCTAGAATCAGGAAATTGAGGGACATTGGTGTAGATATAGGATACAGTCCGAGGAGTTCATGCACTGTAAATTACTCAATACCCTTCAGAAAGAAAACCCTACGTGAGTGAAAGTCAGTGTCTATGATTAATTTCAATGCTAACTTGAAAGAATAGACTAACAGATCTATGAGGTTAGATAGAATAGAAATGTGTATCACTCATAGAAGACAGTGGAATCAGTCATCAGAACAAGAGTTCCCATTTATTGTGACTTCAGTATGTGGGAAGGACTTACCTGCCTTGTATCATGTAATCCTTGCAACCCTTTGAGGCAGGTGCAAATAGGAGGCAGGTATAATCATAGAGAATTATGTAATTATCAATTGTAATGCTCCATACAAATGTGGGGTATTTTTAGTCCATTTTTTTCTGCATACATTTCAGCTTATTGCTGGGCACACTGGCTCTCATCAATTCTAAGGCAAATGTACAAAAAGCTCATGGGTCAGAGTTTAGCTATATGAGAATCATTAAGGACTTTTACCTGGTGCCCATTTTCAAAACCTTATCATAGTTAATAAATTCTTTAAAGCAGGAATGAGTTATAAATCAAATTTACTAGCCAAACCATACCTTGAGACAGAATCCTTTTCACGCTACAGATATAGTATATTTATTTTTAAGTTGGCAAATAGTACAAGAACCGCCCCCTCCCCCACCGAGTTAATAACTTTGAAGTTTTGTTTTTATTTAATTTTGGGATTTGGGAAAGGACACATCTTGTTAAATAGCATACACCTGCATTTAAAATGCTACTCCAAGAATTTTTAAAGACTGGATGTGGCATAACTATGAATAAAAAATAAAACGTGATCTCAAATATTGATGTGGGCAAGGAAGAGATATAGAAGGAAAGAAAAAGCACAAAGTGCATGGCTTATTCACATACAGACACACTATTTGGGTTCCAAGCAATTATTTTTGTTCCTTGTCAGCACTCAGGGTCACTGTTGCTTCAGCCCAAATAAAGAAGCTCATTAGTGAAAGATGTGCTAGAGAACAGCATGACTCATTTACTTGAGAAATTGCAAAAGGAACCCCTAGCTAATGATATTTTGGAGTTATTTTTGAGAAAGAAGAGATGCAGGGGAATTATTAAAAGTATAAAGGGAAATTCTGAATGAAAAATTCGTACTCATCGTCATTCTACATCAGCTAGTTTGGAAACCAGCAAAATTGGCACCTATACCATTAAATATGACCTTACTTGGAATGGCACCATTGTTATTCTTCTGATATTTCAATTGCTGAAGGTGGAAATCAGTCACCAAGGTAATGCCTCCTAGGGTTTTTCAAAAAATCGGTAAGACTTGGATTGGGTGTTTGTGAAAAAAGGCAGGAAATGAAGTAAAAGGAGTATTAATTATGTTTGGGATTTTTAGGAAGGTGGTAACAAGCTATCTTCAGAGTTTTTCAATAAAAGTGTATGTATATGTATATATTTAGCATCCTAGCTTTTTTTGTAGCAATTTATACAAACAGAAAATGATACTGATACAATTCTTAAATATTTTCTGTGTCATAAATATACTGATATAAAACTCACCTTTTTTTGTAGGAAGGGAAACAATTTATTAAAAATGTTTTACTTCCTCTTTGAGTAGAAGCATTTTCTACTATAGATGAGGTTTCCACAGTATAATTCATCCTGAAAATAAATACGTGAAAGATTTGAGGTTAACTCTCTTTGAAAAGACATATACTCCCAAATATCCCTAGATCACAGTAAGCCTCAAATCTGGTCAAAAAGGTGAGAGCGTAATCGTTATGCACATTTGTTCTGAGAGATTCTCCTAAGCTAACCTAGTCTTCATCATACCTGCTGGACTGCTGATGACAAGATGATAATCAGCAGGTTAACAACAAATCAATTTTGACTTCACTATAAAGTAGGTGCAAAAGCGTGAGTAATCCAACAATCTCAAGCTAGTTACCAAGTAATGTTGGATATGCTTAAATATTTTATGAAAATGAGAATGACCAAGGCATAATATAGCATGATTGTTGACCACTCCCTCAATGTACAGTTAGAAATTTAACCTTGAAGAAGTAGGGATCTGAAATAAAATCTATATTACTTTATTAGAGCAAGATATAACCAATTGGTATAGGGCCAAATCTGACTGTTGTGTGTCTCATAGAACTATTGCTTTGAGTATTTTTGTAACCATTACAACTCAGTAAAAAGCTTATTCTTACTAAAAAGTTCTGATTCTGTCAGAATAAAGGCTTTATCACATGTCCCGAGGCTTAGAGCTCTCCTTTGCACAGAGCTGTTTCCGCCTAGGCAGGGTGTGCCAGGAATTATTTATACTCTTCTGAACCAGATCTATAGGTCCTCGCTCAGTGCCTGGCTCAAAGAGATACTTAGGAAGCGCTTCCTGGGTCACCGAATTCTAGTAACTATCTGTTAATACATGCTGTTCCTTCCCTTGTTCATAGTAAAAAGGAAAATTTGCTTTTCTTCAAAGACCTCTCAGGATGTGCAGGAAAATGTAGCTGGTAAAGAAGACACATCTGTCCTCCTTTATTGGACAATTTATAGGAGGTAGAGTCTCAGCTGTCAGGCTGTTGGTAACTGATAATATAAAATATGATGTTATCTGAAGAATTACAGAGGATCTATAAGATTCCTGTACAACTCTTGCTGCCTGACAGCTGCATTCTGTGACTCCTCCAAGGACAAAAGAAGGGCTCATTAAGTCCAGAATTTCCCCAGCTGGTTGCTTAAACTCAAACAGCAAAGCTGTGAAAGAACAAAGCTTCCTTATTCTCTTCCAGCAACCAGCAGGGTGTTCACTTCTGATACATGAAAGGTGGATAGTTCTAAGACTAAGGGATGGAAGTTGGGCATAAATTCAGGCTGTAATTCTTGAGTCTAGAGAAGTTAGACTTGGAAAAGATCTGTAGATGGGGAAACGGAGGACTTGTGTGCACATGGACTATCTTTACATATGAGGTGTAATGCGATCTTTAGGAGAGGATTACCAGGACAGCCTCCTCCTGGACCAGAATTGCATTTTTCAGGCCTGCATCCCCCTGCCCATGAGGCAACTTTGGCCTTCTGAAACTCTGCACTTCACCATGGAACGATTTAATTTTCTTTTTCAGCTGCATACGATGTGAGTCACTGATCTTTACCTTATGTGGCTGGCTTCCATTCTATAGCTCTAAAAAAAAAAAAGTCTACTTCCTTAAGCAAGTCTTACAGGAATATGCAACTTTGGTGACTCTAGGCTGGTAGTGTTTGCTTTTTAGCCGTGTGTATTACAAAGCAGGTCCCTTATATATTACAAGGCAGGAATAAAATAGAATTATACTTCCTGAAAATGTTTAGAATTTAAACTTTTCTTTGAAAAGCAGGTGCATACAGGATATGATATACTTTGGAGAGAATGAAAAAATAACTTCAGAAATACATGGAAAAAATGCTAATGTGGAGACATGGAAAATAGAAAATACGCATAGCGAAGCGGCATCTGGGCTGGAAGCGAGGCAACCCAAAATTCTAACCAGTTGTCTCTTATGGACAGTTCCCCAGGCCTTAGGAACAGTTTTGTAGGGGGTTGTATTTTCTCTATGACTGAGTGATAGTGTTCAATGAGTTAGAAAATATTATGGAGTCAAATATGGAATAAGTGATGAGAGACCGTGTGTCTGTCACACCAGTGATTGTTGATGATAGGTTCCAGCTGACTGCAAGAGGGTTCCCTCTTTCCTCCTAGCTCTGTATACTCTAGGCAGAAGCCATATGCTTAGAAAAGAATCTTATTAGATAGAACAAGGTATAGAATCACAGACTCATGGTAGTAAAAGTATCTTGAGGAGGCCTTTAAGGAAGGTGAATTTATAAAGCACTTAGAGTGTTATTGCTTCTTGAAGATTTTCAAGGATGCCTATTACTTAGATTTTATTATGGAAATTGGGGTGAAAGAGAGAGAGAGGGTACAGAAGGTATGTGTTGGAAGATGCTTTATTACTCTAAGGGAAAATATGTCTTGTTTGCATATTTAAGCCCTTTTTGTATTGCGCAGTCCTCCACAGATTTATTGCAGAAATCAACTAATCGGCATCTTCCTCCCTAAGACTCTCTCTCTAAACTTCAGGTCAATTATCATTACCAGGCTGGGTTTTTGTTCGTTTTGTTTTTTTCCTCTGTTAGCTCCATTACTTTGGCTCTTTTTAAAAACAAAAAAGCTTCCTACTTTTGCCACTGAATTCACTTATACTGTCCTTATAAACCACTTTTAACATCTGATGAATGAAACTTTCCCTGCAAAGTTCTGATTATGTAGCATACACTGGTCCCTTTTTGTCACATTCCTTCTCAATATTTCCCAACATCATGCTATTTTTACAGCTGTACTCCAAATTTACTGTGTGGGTACAGGGTCCCTAGGTCTTTTTATTATATTTGTACTTAGGTATTTTGCATACTGTATTGATTCCTGACACTCTGTTTTTTTTAAAAACAACTTTATTGAAGTATAATTTACATACCATGCAATTAATCCATTTTAAGTGTACAATTAAATGATTATTAGTAAATTTACCAAGTTGTACAGCTATTCACACAAATCAGTTTTAGAACATTTCCTTCCCTTTCCTTTAAGTTTTTTTTAATCTGATATTTTGCATTTAGTTTTCATGTTTGTAGCTTATTCTATGTCTTTCACATTAAATTATTTAAAAACAGTGGTATTGGTCATAACCCTTCCTTTCTTGGAAACCTCTGCAGCTTTCCACTGCCTATAGGGATAATGTTTAAATTCTTTAACTTGGCATCCAAGACTGCTCATCATCAGACCTAAGAGTTACTTAGCATTCACTTCCAATTGAATCAGACCCATCTGTCCAGGACCTCTCATGAATGGACCCCTCAACTCCTCCTCTGTGTCTGTGTTGCCTCAGCACTACCAGCCTTCAG
>CAUYRT010059719.1:0-19257 GCA_963574885.1 Lepilemur ruficaudatus | reverse complement strand
CACATCTTTGCAATTGTGAATTGTGCTGCTATAAACATTCGAGTGCAGGTGTCTTTTTTATAGAGTGTCTTTTGTTCTTTTGGGTAGATGCCCAGTATTGGGATTGCTGGATCAAATGGTGGATATACTTTTATCTCTTTAAGTTATCTTCATGTTGCTTTCCACCGAGGTTGCACTGGTTTCCAGTCCCACCAGCAATGTAGGAGTCCAGAACATTTTTTATAATTGTAAAACTGAAACTCTCTACCCATTAAATAATCCTCATTCCCTGCTCTTCCCAGCCCCTAATAACCACCATTCTACTTTCTTTGTCAATTTGACTACTCTAAATACCTTGTATGAATGGAATTATGCACTATTTGCATTTTTATGACACTTAATTCACATAATGTCTTCAGGTGCATCCATGTTGCATCGTGTATCAGAATTTCCTTCCTTTTTAAGGCTGAATAATGTTCCACTGTATGTATATACCACATTTTGTGTAGCCATTCATCCATCAATGGACACTTGGGTTGCTTTGACCTTATAACTATTGCTGCTCTAAACATGGATATACAGATGTTCATATCCCTGCTTTCAGTTATTTTGGCTATATACCCCAAAGTAGAATTGCTGGGTCATATGGTAACTCTATTTTTAAATTTTTGAGGAAACACCATACTGTTTTTCTACAGTGGCTGCCCCATTTTACGTTCCCACCAGCAGCGCACCAGAGTCCGCATCCACACTTTTGATTGATAGCTTGATTGAATATAGGATCCAGTACCAGCCTGGGGGTTGGGGACTGCAGACTTACTGTGTCTTGGCCATCTCTGCATGCCAGACATGTAGAGCTTCCTCTTCTTTTTTATAGCTGTCTCATCCATTGTATGGGTGTGCCATTCACTTACTGCAGGTGATTTCCAGTCTTTTGCATCAGTGAATAACCTTGTCATCTTGTACACAAATAAACGATTGACAGCGCCGCAGTAAGATAAGTGTGGTAATGGAGATACACACTGCGGGGGAAGGGAAGGCTTCCAGAGGAGACTCTGGTGGAGCCTGCAGAAAGGCTCAGGGTGAGCACTGGCATCTGAGTGGGCCTTGCAGACTGGGCAGAATTGCAGCAGGCTGAGATGTTGTGGGAAGGGCAAGTGTAAGTTAAGGGAGCAGCAGCTCAGGTGTGACTGGGGAAGCCAAGAGTATTAGTTATCTATGGACATATAATGAAGTACCCCAAAGCATAGTAGCTTAACACAACATTTATTATCTTGCAGCTTCCATGAGTTAGGAGGGGTTTATATAGGGATGTGAATACCAGGAGACAGGGATTATTGCCAGCCATTTTAGAAGGCTGACTCTAATAGCAAGTTGCAGTGAGGATGGGTTGGCCAGAAGAGGCCAGGGCAGCAGGATGGAGCCATTATTGTAGACAGTCTTACGTGCTTAGCTAATCTGAGAACAGTGGGAGCCATGGAAGGTCTCTGAGCAGCAGAATAATGTGATAGCTGTCATCTAGGACAATTAATCTGCTAGCATAATGCTAGAGGGATCAAAATGGAGAGAGAGATACAGGTAGAGACCTAGTTTAGGAAATGATTTAGTAGCCTAGGTGAGAAGTTTCTGGCCTGAAGTAACATTTACTATGTGTTGAGCGCCTTCTCTGTACTAAGTACTTTAGCCGCATTTTCTCTCATCTTGGAAACAACCACAAAAAGAAGGTATTACTGATTTATATTCAGTTTGCAGCTGAGGAAACAGCCTCAGAGAATTTAAGAAACTTGGGTATGTCACATAGCTGGTAAGTTGCAGAGCAGCACTCAGGTCTACCTGGCTTTTACCAGTGTGCCTTTTGGCAACAGTGGGAGTGGAAAGGTGGGGGTGACTGGGGAGATGAGGTCTTGGCCGCTCCCTGGATGCTGAAGGAAATGGAGGAGTCTGGGAGGTTGACTTTATGAACCTGGCCGGGACAGAGATGACAGTGTAATAGGAAGAGGAAGAGGAGAGGCCAGAAGGAACGCTGCTATGGTGGGGGGAGGCGAGCCATCTTGGAACATGGGACGCTTGTTGAATGTTCTTCCAATTATAGGGAAGTGTAAATGGCTCCTGTGCTTTGTATGTGAAGATGTACCCCCAGCCAAAAGGGCTCTAAGCGTGGGAGCTTGTTGGTAAAAGGATGTGGCAGGGTTGTTTGAGCGTTGGGTTTACAGGTTCCCTCAGCAGCCGGTACACCATGTGGCGGGGCTGCTGGTCCTGCTTTTGTGCAGCACAGGTCTGTGCAGATAGTGGCAGTAACTGGCACTTGACTGTGCTTTGACTTTCAAGGTCCTTTACTTCTTTTGAGCCTCACAACAACCCTGTTTAGGATATCATCATTCTCTATTTGATTGAGGAGGAAACCAAGGCTCAGGAAAATTGATTTGTGTAAGGAGAAACAGTGTTTCAGTTACCTACTGCTGTGTAACAAATGACCACAGAACTCAGTAGCTTAAAACAACCCCGGTTTCTCCTTTCTCCTGATTTGGTGAGTTGCCTAGGTCCACGTGATGTGAGCTGAGCTTGCCCATTTGGCCGTGTTCTGCTGGACTGTAATGTCCAAGGTGGCCTCTCTTTGCATGGCCTCTAATCCTTCTATCCTGGACTTCTTATGATATGGTGTCCAGAGGCTAAGAAGATGGAAGCCAGTCCTGTTGAGGCCTGGGCTCAGGTCCCAGAGCATCACCTCAGCCACATTTCACCGGTCAAAGCTGTCACTGGGCTAGCCCAGATTCCAGGACGGGAACTAGAGTCCACCTCTTGATGGGAAGAGTGACAAAGGGTTTGTAGCTATCTTTAATCCACAAACAGCCAATAATGGAGAGCCAGATTTGAACCCAGATCTGTGTGACTCAGACCCAGGGTTCTTTCTGCCACACCACACTGTATTCCTTTCTGCTTCTGTCTCCTTGGGAGCTACAAAGCTCGCTGGCTCTTGTGTGTTATTGGAGGGAGCTGATTTTTCTTTTGGCCTCCCAAAGTGGAAGTTGCACTAATCACCTCCCTTTTCACAGATTAGCATCCAAGATCACTGGGCCAGAGGGAACCTTCTAAAAATAGGCTTTGCCCTAGGGATTTGCTAGCTGCCCCTCAAGTTTCAGGACTGATTGCCAGACATGCATGGAATTTCCCTGTGGAGTTTCCCTTTCTGAGCTTAATGGCCTTTGATCCACAGTATGGGCTGGGTGGGATACTTGCTGCATTGCAGCCAGATGTGCAGGCTGGCCCTGTTTCAAGTCATCCCAGGTGGTGTCCAGTCCAGTGATTCCTAGGCTTGGCTCAGCTGGTATATTCACCAAGGAGTTTTGGGAAAAATATAGATTCCTGGGCATTGCCTTAGGCCTGCTGAATTAGGATTTCCAGGGATGGGGTACAGGAATCTGCATTTAAAAAAAAAAAAGATTTGGGGTCTTGCCCTGTTGTCCAGGCTGGAGTCCAGTGGTGCGGTCATAGCTCACTGTAACCTTGAACTCTCAGACTCAAGCAATCCTCCCACCTCAGCCTCCCAAAGTGCTGGGATTACAGGCATGAGCCACTGCACCTGGCCTGAATCTGCATTTTAAAGCTCCCCATTGATTTGGGGATACAGCCTGGTTAGGGAACCACTGACTTCCAGTTGTTGCCACCCTCCCTTAGCCCAGCCGTCTCAGAAAGATGCCTTCGAAGTCACTAATCAGAAGAGGCCATGTGAGAGAGAATAATTTGTCCGGAGGGCCTCACTCTTCACCAACCAGGAAGTGACTCCTCGAAGTGTCCAGGAAGTTTTTTCTGAAGCTGCTTAACCTTTTATATTCTTTTGCATTCTTTGATAGTATCTGAACTTCATGGTGGCTGCTGATTTTCTTTTAAAGTGTTGCAGAGGGGAGCAAGGGCTTCCCTCCTTAACCAAGACCTACTTGGTCTGATTTATCTGGAATATGAAATTCCTTTGCTTAGCTGTCTGCTTCTTTGGTGTGAAAAGTATGACAACCCTAGAGATATCAAAGTTAGCACAACAATTAGACCTTTTTTGTCTTGGACCTTGTACATACTTCAGTTACATTTGTAGAGGTAGATTTTATTACAAAAGCCTGGATAATTTGTCAGTCGAAAACTAACTTCTACATTTTAGAATATTTGGAAAATACAGAGAAATATAAAGAAGAACATAAAAATCACCGAGAAGCCTCCTCTCAGAGAATCACCAGAGTTAGTACTTTGATGGCTATTTTTTGTGCCTCCCCTCACCACGTACCTCGTCATACACCTTTTTGAAAACCATATTGAAGTCATATTGTGATGCTATTTTTTAACAGCTTTATTAAGATATAATTCATAAAATTCACCTGTCTACAATGTACAATTTGATGGTTTTTAGTATTTACGGCGTTGTGCAATCACCACCATAACCTAGTTTTAGCACATTTTCTTAGCCTCAAAAAGAAATCTTGTAATCCGTTAGCATTCACTTCCCATCCAGTGCCCCAGCTCCGCCCCACCCCAGCCCTAGGCAACCTCTAATCACTTTCAATCCCCACAGATTTGCCTATTCTGGACATTTCATAAAAATGGAATCCTGGAATATGTGGTCTTTTGTGACTGGCTTCTTTCACTTCACACGGTTGTTGTGATACTGTTTTGAAACCTGTTTTGAACATTTATATCACAAGCAATTTGAATGCAGTTTTCAAGAATGCATTTTTCAGCCTGGGCAACACGGAGAGACCCTGCCTCTACAAAAAAACAAACAAAACCCAAAAAACCAGCTGCGTGGGATGGCACACACCTATAGTCCCAGCTACTCGGTAGGCTGAGGCAGCGGGGTCGCCTGAGCCCAGAAGTTTGAGGCTGCAATGAGCTGTGATCGTTCCTCTGCATTCCAGCCTGGGTGACAGAGCAAGACCCTGTCTCAAAAACAAACAAAAAAAGAATGTGTTTTTAACATCAGAGCAGTATTCAGTCTTATGAGAGTATTAGATCTTATTTAACCAGTCCTGCCGAGGGATGGGATGTGTAGGTAATTTCTCATGCTCCCTGTGCTCAGAAATCATTTTGTCTGTCAATTTATTGGTTAATTGTCTGAATCCCTGACTGGAACAGAAGACCCTGGAGGGCAGCCACCCTGTCTTGCTGACATTATCTCCCCCACTGCCTGGCATAGTTCCTGGCACTTGGTAGGCATTTGGTTTTTTAAAGTGTGTGTGTGAGGGGTGTGATTTTGAATGAATCAAAATGTAAGGATATTATAAATTTTGCCATGTTGCCAAATTCCAGAAAGTTAGACTAATTTACCCTCTCACTACAGTATAAAAGTACTTGACTCCCTGATCCTTTGAATCTGGGTTAATTTAAACAGGAAGTCCTGTGACCTTTTGGATTATAACATTCTCTGACCCGTTGGTTTGGGAATTGACGCTTGTGCCCTTGTCTGTGGGTCACGGAAAGCCTGGCTGTTGGGTAAGAAGGTGGTGTCTGGGAGCCTGGGGCTCCTGGGTCCTCGCTGTGGCCCCCTGGTGTTGTGTCATTTCCTGTTGTCCTTGGAAAGGCTGCGTGGTGTTCCCTCACCACTTCCCCTGTTGTGTGAGCATGTTGAGGAGTGAGTGGAGTTGGGCTGGTAAAGTGTGTGTAAGAAGATGTTGGTTCCGTCTGCTGATTTGAAATGGCTTTTGAAGTCATCAGGAGAGATTTCTCTCTGGAAGTTGTGTGTCTACAAAAATAGAAATGCAGAAACGCTTCCAGGAAGTCTGATGCAACCAGCCCAGTCTGCCCCCTCTTGACAGTGGTGGGCACCCACATGGCTGTAAACGCTGCCTGAGTCACCCACCGGCCACAGTCCTCTCCACACACTTCCTGTCTGGCAAAGCCTGCTACCCGCCCATGACAGAGCCACCAGAGAGCTTGCCAGGATGCGGGCAGGTCTCCTCCGGTCACAGCGGTTCTTCTCTCCAGAGATGAGCTGTGGCATCTGTTTGTAGATAAACGCGTGGAGTGTCCAGCTGGGAAGGCAGGAAGAGCTGGACGGCCAGGCAGCTCTCGTGTGCAGCAGAGAGCTCACGTGCGCCCTGGGCTGGGTCAGTAAGGCCCTGGAGTTCACCTTCTTCTACAACAGCTGCCGGGTCACTCCTGTGTTCCTCTCTCGTGGTTTTCCTATCGCTTTCCCCTACTCCCCCAACTCTGTCAGGAGGTGCTGCCTCTTGTGACTGCCCGGATCTCAAGGGTTACAAATGCTTTTAGCTTCTTTTCTTTGCATCTGAGAAATCTCTCGTATGTTTGGTCTCTCTCACATAATTGATCATTGTTTTATCATTACTTTGGCAGTCACCAAGTGCTTACTCTATGCCTAGAATCTTGTTAGACTCTGGAAAGATGCAGAAGAAAGAGACTGGCTGCTGCTTTCTGGGAGGTTAAACGTCTCTCTGCTCCCTTGGCCTCCGTCCCCCTTTGTCTGACTGTGCCCTTACTGCCCTGGTTTCTCTTCCTCTTTCCACTGCCCGAGTGGGAACGTTCTTCAGGCTCCCGCCTGCTCTCCGCGTCTCTCACCCTCTCCCTGCACGTGCTCGTCCCTTCCTGTGGCTGTGACCATCTCCTCTTTTAGATACCAAATACTAAACTTCTTGCCCCAAATCCTCCTCTCCTGACCGTTAGTGGTCTGCACGTCCACCTGCCTGCTGCAGTGCTCAGCCTTCAAGGCAGGCACCTTTGTCTCCGCTCCTGGCGCATCTCTTTTCTCTTCATAATCCCTCGTTGTCTGAGTTCCCAGGAGCCTTAGTGACAGCTTTGTCCTCTGTCCTCTGCCACACACAGGTTGTTCCTCCCGTTCTCTCGAGCATTTGTCCCCACTGTTCTGATTTTACTGCCTGTAGTGCGTTGGATGGTGGCCCTTCAAAAGATCTGTCTGAGTCCTAATCCCCAGAACCTGTTAACGTCACCTTGTTTGGGAAAAGGCTCCACAGGAATTCTTCCCTGTGCTTCAGATGTGTACGAAACTGTGCTCATCGGCTTCCTCTCTGGGCTTCCTCTCCCTGGCTTGAATGAAATAGTGACAGTATTTCCAGTCTACACAGTAATTACATGTTTATTATTACTCTGTTTGATCTTCCCAAGTCCAAAGGCAGGGCTCACTGCCTCCCCTGGCCCCTAACTACTAGGCCAGGAAACATGCAAGGCTGTGTGCACAGCAGCTACAAGTGTAGTCCTTGAGGTAGGTGTGGGTTTGAATCCTGGTTCTGTCACTCATTAGCCAAGGGCCTTTGGCAGATTTTAACCCCTCTGAGCTTCAGTTTCCTCTTGTGGAAATGAGGCTAATGGATTGCTGTGAGGATTAGATTACATAGCATCTAGCACTGCGCCTGGCACTGTTAGCTATATAATCGAAGAGATTCAGTGGCCAGGCAGATCGTTCAGCCTACACATGGAGGAGCCCAAGCTTGAACAGGCCTAGGACTTGACTTAAATCCAGCCTGCCCCTGTGTCATCCTGCCACAGCTCTCTTCATCCATCCACAGTTTGTCCTGGAGCTGTACTCAGAGGGGGCTAAAACAGCGTACTATAGAGCTAGTGGTCTAGGAGGACACATAGAGTATGTGCGATTGTCAGATGGTATGACAAAGTGCGTGAGAGTGTGGGCTTTGGAGTTAGACCTAGGTTTCTTTTTTGTTTGTTTTTCGCCTGAAGTTTTAGAAGAAAGACCTAGGTTTCAAATTCAAACTCTATGACCCTACATCAGTGACCTTGGGAATATTTTTTTGCCACTCTGTGTCTCAGTTTCCTCATCTGTAATTTGGGAATAACAATGGTGCATACCTGTCTTAGTCCATCTGTGCTGCTGTAACAAAATACCCTGAGACTGAGTAATTTATAAACAAAAGAAATCTATTTCACAGTTCTGGAGGCTGAGAAGTTCAAGATCAAGGTGTCAGCAGGATTGGTGTCTGGTGAAGGCTGCTCTCTGCTTCCAGGATGGCACCTTGCTGCTGTGTCCTCTGGCGGGGTGAACGCTGTGTCATCATGTGACGGAAGAGCAAAAGGGGCCTAGCTAGTTCTTGGAGCTCTTTTATAAGAGCACTAACCTGTTTATGAGTTTGGAGTCCTGGACTGACCTAATCACCTCCCAAAGGCCACGTCTTCTAATACTGTTGCATTGGGGATTAAGTTTCAACATGAATTTTGAAGGGGCACAACATTCAAACTATAGCAATACCTTATAGGGCAATTGAGAGGATTAAATGAAAGAATGCCCATAAAACATTCAACACATGCCTTACTCTTTGTAAACAATAAATATTAGATGTCATTATTATAAGTGACCAGCTTCCACTGTGAAGAGTGGTAAGTACACTGATATCCTGAGCCACTGGGCATACAGCTGCAGGCATCGTGGTACCCCTGGAATTGTGTAACAAGGAGACATAGAGAAAGAATATTTCCAGTGTTGCCTCTGCCATGACATCATGATTCTGTCCCTAAACTGCACAGAGGAGCTTTCTGTTCTTTGGACTCCATGGCTCTTGGTTTTTCTTATGCAAGGCATGCCCTAGTCTTTCTGGTGTTATCATATCCTTCACTCTACTGTGTGTTTCCTGAGGTCAGGATTGGGCACTGGGTACTGATTACTTGAATTGAGCCTTGGGATTCAGCCGGTGGGCGTGGTCTACATGCTGGTAGTGAACCTCTGGCACCTGACTCTGCTGCTGGTGAGTCTACTCTCCTGTGGCTGCACAGACACAGGGCTTGCTGCTTCCAAAGAGGTTTTCCACTCTGTACAGGGCCCCCGAAGTGGCTCCAGGAGCCTGAGACACTGCCACTCTTGGAGTCTGTCACCTCCTCTCACGCCACTCAGCAGAAGCAGAACTTAGGTGGGCCAGGCATAGATGGGAAACACAGGTTTACTACTAAGGTCATGGTTAGTCCTGGGGCTGGAGGTTTGGGGGCTGGTTGTTTTTTGGATTTTTTGTTTTAGAAAGAAAAACAATTATGTACATTCTTAATATCAAGTGTTGTTAAGAATCTTCTCCGGAAAACCCAGGAATAACCCACTGACCTGGTGACTGTAACTATTATACTTATGGGACATTCTCACCTAGTGTCTCCAGAGCTCCTGAAGCTATTGTCAGCATGCCCCCCCACGACCCCTTTTATTTTTCTGCCAGATCTGCTCTTCTTCCCACGGTCCCCACCTTAATGGGAATGTCCCCATTTCCTGGCCACCTGGCAGTTACCCTTCGTTTCTCTCCTCTCCAATGCCTCTTTTAATCAGTCTCCAAGTCTTGTTCATTTTTCCTCCTTAATATCTCCACTGCTTTTGCCTCAGAGTCTAATGGCGATAGTTCTGTCTCAGCCTGTTACTCGCCTCCCATTTGCAACCTTTCTGTATCATCATGTTTAGGAGTTTCTATCATAAACAAAATGTGGCTGTATTTTAAAATTTTAAATCAAATCTGGCAGTCTGTCTTAATTACATTTTTAGAATTTGACTTAAATATATTATTGTATTATGTTTTTAGTATAATACTTTCCATATATCTTCCTTTTTGCCTATTTTTCTCCTCCTTCCTTTATTGGATTGATTGATGTTTCTTTTTTCCTTTTACTCATTTGAAAGTTGTACCTTTTATTTCTGTTCTTATTCCAACATTTTCACTTTCCCCCCATCTTTTTACTTTGAAAAATGCCAAACTTAGGGAAAATGTGAAAATAGAAACTACAATGAACATATGTATTCTCCTTAATTACATTCATCTAATATATTTCTTTATCTCTATATACTTTTGTTTAGAACCATTTGAAAGTAAGTGTGGATTTGTTTTTCATTTTCTTGCTCAGGATTTGGTATGCTGCTTCTAGCTGAAGACTCATTTGTGTGAAAAAAAAAACTTTTTATTATGATCTTAGATAAATTTAGATTTAAAGAGTTTCTATATTCCTTAACCCAGCTTCCCCTAATGTTAATGTCTTATATTTAATTCATTTTTAAATTCGGGAAAATACTCAGCTATTACCTCTTTGGCTCTCTCTGGCCTCTGGAGTTACTTTCAGACATATATTGACCATTCTACCACCCAAGTCTCTATATTTGTTCCCTCTGTGCTTCTTTATCTCTTTAATCATTCAGATTATCTTATTTTATAGTCTCTTTGAGATTGTCTTATTATTTCTAATTCTTGGGTGTTGCTTCTCTTTTTGTGTCTGATGCTTGTCCCTCTTGGTGGCTTATTTCCTTGTGTGGTTTCTAATTTTGGGTTGTAAGCTTATCTTCAGGAGGGATTCAGTTTTTCTTAGTGAGTCCCGTGTCCTGGGTTGTAGAAGTGTACTTCAGAGCAGTTTGTTTGCTTCTGACGGGGCCGTAAGTGTTTCAGTGGTCCTGGCTCAGGTTTTATGTTCATTCTTCAGTTTGGCACCCCCTCACCACTCTAGTGTGAATTCAGATTCATAGCCTTGGGTAGGACTAGCTTTGTAGTTTAAGAAAGGGTGACCTCCCACCCCACCCATCCCTCCACAGAGCCTTGGAGAAATAACTTCTTGCTTTCCTAGACTAGGCAGCGTTTGCGGCTCTCATCTTCATACTGGGTCTCAAAGCTACAGCCAGGCAGTAAACCACTTCATATGTGGGTACAAAAGTCCATAGGTCATTGTGGTGTCAGTTCCACTCACTGTTCATGTTTCAGTTCTTGTCATTTCTGGCAAATAAGGCATTTCTCTTTCAAGTTTGGCTGTATGTCTAAGGGTATATCATTTGGTGTTTTTTTGGTTTTTTTTTTTTTTTTTTGCTGACCCCAGTCAACCTCACATTTGGTTTATGTTATCTAGCATTTCCATGTGACTGTAGTGGGAAAGGGAAGCTCTTTCACATTAATTCACTCCAGTATCCTGCTGAAAGTTCAAATTCAAATTCTTAGCATGAAATCCTTCGTGATCCAGCCCATCTACCTCTCCTTTGTAAACTTAGCTCTTAAATTTTACACTTCAGCAAATTGAACTCTTTGCATACCAAGTACTATGATGTATACAAGCTCAGATTTTAGAGTCCACCTATTTGTTTTGGAACCTGTCCTTTAGTAACATGATTTTGGAAAAATTACTTATCCCCTCTGTGATTCAGTTCTCTCGTCTATAAAATGGCAGCATGTGGGGTATAGTAAACCTAATCCCTGTTGGCTCCCTTTGTGGTTGCGGTCTCCAGCAGGCCACCCTCCTGGGCCTCTGCAGTGCTTGTTCCTTCCCTGGAAGTGCCGGTCTCCCCTTCTTTCCTTGTTCGCTCCCAACAGAGCGGTCTTTCCTCTTTGTGTGCTCGGGGTCTCAGTGTACAGTAATTATCACTGTGTCTGCTGCTGCTTGTTTACATGTCTCCTTTCGTTAGCAGACTCTGAGCCCCTTGAGAAGAGGGTCTAGTTTTTCTTGGTGCTTGAAGCTCCTAGCATTCTGCCTGTCATTTGCTGGCCACTCAGTGCTGTGGGTTGAGTTGAATTGCATAGCATTTCTCTGGTTGAATAAAGGCGAGGACCGGGAGTGGTATGGGACACATGCGGGGAGTGACGGCAGGAAAGTTTGGTTTTTTGGCAAGTTTTGTGCCAGGTTAATGAAGGTGTCAATCAGTGTGGCTGGGACACCAGATAACAATTCTTAGTCTAGCTGAGAGTGCCAGAAACTAAAAGCAAGCCAGTGGCCAGAAGAGGCCACTAAACCCTGCAAATTAAAGTGGTTTCCAACCTTCAGAATGCACACCCCACATTCCATCCCCAAACTTGGCTTCTCTGAGTGCCAGGTGGAGGAATATAAACTAATTATAATCCCTAGTGGACCCTAAGAATCTTTAATTTTAGAATAAGACTATACTTCTGAAAGGGACAGTTGCTTTAGGAGTAGCTGATTCTGCATACCAGGGGGCCTCCGAGGAGAACAGGGTGTGAAAGCTGACTACCTGGTGTTTAGAGCTGAGTGTCACCCACCGCTTCCAGCCCCGTTAAGGTTTCTGCCCCACTGAGATTTAAACAACTAAAAAGGGTGGATTGGATAGGCCCCAGGCAGAGCTAAGCAGCCTGTGTCATTCTGCTCAGCTTCACTTGAACTCTCTGGACTCTTGGGACTCTATCACGGGAATATCCTCAGAGAAAGGAATTGAACCTTTCAACATCCCCAGAGTGTCCATGAGACAGCAGTCTCATGGGAGTGAGGAAGAGTGATAGCACCGACTCTCAATCCCCTTGGTTAGAATTTTAGGAATCAGCCTGAACTCAGAGGTGGGCACAGGGGTAGGGCTTGGTGGACAGCTTTGACCAACACACATGAATCCTGTTAGCTCCTTTCTGATGTCTGTGCTCATGTATTAAGCGCCTGTGTTCAGGACTGTGCTATTGCTGAAGATACTGAAATAGTAATGACACAGTCCGTCTTCTTAGAGAGGAGAGCTTGCAGTCTAGTTGGGGAGAATTCCTGGCACTTGGGAAGCTGCATCCAGCGGTGCATGATAGCAATTCTGTGTGACGTTACCATGTGCAAATCTATCCCTTTGATCCTGGTGCTTTTGCTCAAAAGGAATATACTCTTTCTGAGGCTTGGACTGTTGGTTTATTTTTATTAAATACTTGGATGACTTGCTAGCACTGTTACAGATTGGTCTAAAATTACTAAGACCACCTTTTATCTGTTTCTGAGGAATGGCCCCAAATGTGCTCTCTCGGTCTTTATGAACTTCTCCTTTCTTCCATTTCTCAAAATAATGACATTAACTTTACGGTGTCATATGCTGATCTCTAAGGTCTGCTACGGGCAAGTCACCAGCAGTTGGTGCTTTTGAAGTATCAGGATTTGTCCTATGGACTCTCAGATATTTTCCTTGCCTTTTCAATGAGTCTGACTTTCTATTTTTCTAGGAAAATATATTTCAAGGTGACTATTGAATCAGAATCTCTGGGAATGTGTCTTGGAATCTGTTACTGAAGACTGGAGGGAAATACAGCAAGTAAAGATCTGAAGCAGTTGTGGGTGGATTTGCGGATGAGGATTCCAACTGAGTTCGGTAGTCTGCAGTCCCAGGTGGTTGTGGAAAATCTAGGTCGTGAACAACCCAGTTCCAGTTCTTCCAGTTCCCTGCTCTGCCATTCTTAGGGTGTGGCTGCTGTTCTCATGGTCCAAAAGGTTGCTATGGGTCCAGCTATCCCACCACATTCCAGGCAATAGTTTAGAGAAAGAAAGCCAGAAGGATGATGTCTCACCTCTCTTTTAAGGAGACTTGAAGAAACTCTTCTGCCTCTGCCACTTCCTGTGACTGAAGGAAAGTTGCTTATATCTCAGAGCATGAGCTACCTCATTTGTAAAATGGTCTTGGGGATACTTACCTCAGGAGGGTGAGCACCAGGGAGAGTATGTGCGGCGTGCCCCGCACTTGACGCCCAGCCTGCAGCCAGTGTCCTCTAAATGATGGCAGCCACTGCTGCGCAGCACGCTTCCACGCCACTGCCTTTCCCGTCTCCCCCACTCCGACTCTCCATGATCTCTGCCCTGCCCCTCAGCCCCGCTCTCCTTTGCTCCAGCCTTTCGCCCTCTGTTCCTGCCTGTACTCCCCCCCATCTCCGCCCTTCCCTGCCCCCCTCCCTGCTCTCTCTCCTGCCTCCGTCCCTCATCTTCTTTCCAGCCTCTCCTTCTCCACCTGGAACAACCTCTTCCTTCTATTGCTTATGTTCTTCCATCCTCCTGACCTGCCAGTAAGCAGTAGTTAAGGGCAGAGTATCATTATGTCACAAGGACCAGAGGTTGGAGGTAGTGATTGGCCTTGTGAACTGTAGGTCAAATGATGAGTAATTTAAGTAAACAAAATTTAATTGGTTTATTTTTGAATGAATTAGGGATTCCATTTGGCAGCTAGACCAGAAATAGCACTGGCTTATAAACCAGTAGACGTTTGCTGTCTGTCGTGAAAAGAAATCTGGCGGAGAAAGTCTAGGGCTGGTCTCTCTGCTCCATCATCCTTAGCACAGGGCATCCTACCCCAAGGCTGCATCATGGTCTGAGATAGCTGTGGGAGCTCCAGCCATCGTGTTAGCTTTCTAGGAAGAAAGCAGGAAGAGGGAGGAAAGGCAGAAAGGACACACATGCTCCCTCTAGGGAGCTTTCCTGCAAGTCCCACCCAATAGCTTCAGCTTCCCCTTCATTGGCTTCCCTTAGTTGCACAGGAGGCTAAGAAAGTCTTTTAGGTGGGCACATTGTAACCTGAAATAGAATTGGGATTCTGTCACTAAGAAAGAAGGGGGCTAGGCTAGCCCAAGTGCAGTGGTATTTACAACTAATTGATCACAACCAGATCCAAATTTCTTTGTTCCATCTTCACTCCCACTGCTTCACTTGACTAGTCTTTAAAAAAAGAAAAGAAAGAAGAAGAGAATGGATATTGGATAAACAGTTAGCAGGGTCTGCCACCGTTCATTCAGCATTAATTTAGCATCTACAATCTAATAGTTATTAGGAACAGTTGCGGTGCCCCTGTTCCAGAGGGAAGACATAAATGAGTAAACAAGGACAGTGCAGAGTGAGGATGGTAGAGGAGAAAGGAATGAGCAAGGGTGCCTCCCTCACCCGCCAGGGGGCATCAGAGCAGCCTTCGGAGTTCATCAGATGTTCTCTATGGTTTAGTTCCTCTGTGTCCCCTCTTCTGGGCTCTCCCTTTTGTCATTAGTGTCATCATTGTTGTTGGGGTTTGTTTTTGCCCTTCCATTCTGACCTCAGCAACAGCCCCTAGAACCTGAGGAAGCAGGAACAGTTGGTGGCTTAGCGGGAACCTCTGGGATGGGAGCCATCTATTTGAAGAGCCAAGTTCCAGGCCAGTAAGGCAACCAGAGGCCAGTGGCAGAGGAGCATTCTGTTCCTGGACATGCCGTGGCACTGCCAGGAGACTTTGCTCCAGGAATGGGGTGGTCACCAGGAGAGGCGTTCTAACCAGGCATTTGGCATCACCTGTGCTGTGCTTTTAGAACAGTAAAATCTTTCTCCAGGTCCCATAAAATGGGTATAAATGTTTTGTCCACATTGATTAATTAGGAGTATTGGCGTTCTACAGTGTTAATCATACGTGAAAAATACAACTTTTACTTAACTATAAAATTTATTGACCATTAAACATTGATATTCTTTCTTGGAATTCAAAGGAAATTCTAGGAATAATTTGAGTGACTCACGTTATCTTTCATTTTGATCCCAGGAACATCCATTGCTTTCCTTTGGGATGTCAGAGGGGCGACGGGAAGCCTATTGCAGAGAGTATTTAAAAAGGCGTATTTCGGCCCCTGAGGATTTAGAATGTTTCAGAGAAGACTGACAGATTACAAGGTGGTCCGTTCTGGCACAGTACACTCCTTATGAGCTTGGACTGTGACCCTGGCAAGTTTCCCTCCTGTCCTCAGTTTCCTCATCTGTCAGGTTTTGATCTGGTGTTCTCCCTGACGGGGTTGTTGTGGGGATTAAGAGGCACATGAGAGCCACTGGTAGGTGTTGTTGTTACTACCACTTTTACCTACTGGGCAGTGAGTAAAAACATGTGCACTCTATGTTGGGGCCAGAATGTGTAAGGCCTTGGATGTCACATTAAGGAGTTGGGTTTTGTGGGCAGGGGTGTGATCATGTCTGGGCTGAGGAATGTCACTGGCAGGAGTGGGGTGGCTGGAATGGAGCAAGGAGTGTCTAGAGGCAGGTCCAGGTGAGGGGTGGATGGGTGTGGCAAGGTCAGGAAAAGGGAAGACTGGATGAGTGAGTAGTGAGAGAGGACCCGCTGATGCTGGCCTTCCAGCCTATGTGACTGGGTAATGGTGTTCCATTGACTGGGAGCACTGGAGGCAGAGCAGGTGGGGGTGGCAGGAGAGGAAAGAAGCATATGGTGATCAGTTCAGCAAGCACAAACGGAGCGTGTGCTGCCTGCCAGACCCTGTGCCGCCTGCCAGACCCTGTGCCGGGCACGAGAGTCAGGGATGCCTTGGCCTGGCATGAATAATTGATTGCGTTTTGGACACATTATGAGGCCTCTGTGAGGCCTCTGTGGTATTTGGTTAGTCAGCAGGAGAGAGGCCCGGGACAGCAATGCCAGATGCAGTTGCGGTGTGTGAAGTCATCTGTGGATGGTTTGTGCAGTGAGCAGGAAAGCCAGCCAAGGACAAAACAGGGAAGGGGACATGGCTGTGGGGAGGGAGGATCATCATTTGACGGGCGAAGGAAGAGCAAGCAGCAGGGTGCTGAGCCTGCAGAGGAGAGGGCTTTGGCAAGGTGGTTGATAGCAGTGAGATGGAGACGGGACCAGGGCAGCAGCAAAGGGCCTCTTTTTTTTTTTTTTTTGAGACAGAGTCTCACTGTGTTGCCCAGGCTATAGTGCCATGGCGTCAGCCTAGCTCACAGCAACCTCAAACTTCTGGGCTCAAGCGATCCTCCTGCCTCAGCCTCCCGAGTAGCTGGGACCACAGGCATGCACCACCATGCCCGGCTAATTTTTTCTATATGTTTTTTTAGTTGGCCAATTAATTTCTTTCTATTTTTGTAGAAACGAGGTCTCGCTCTTGCTCAGGCTGGTTTCGAACTCCTGATCTTGAGCGATCCTCCCTCCTCAGCCTCCCAGAGTGCTAGGATTACAGGCGTGAGCCACCGTGCCTGGCCACGCAAAGGGCCTCTTATATTGGTGGGCAAGAGGAGGTGGCAGGAACCTCTGAAAGAGAGGAGAAGAAGGCAGTGTTTTGCTGGTAGCTATTAACAATACTTTATGTTTGTGTAGCTCTTGACAGTTTTCAAGGCCCTTCACGTTCACTGTGTCATGCCCTGTCAAGCAGTGGGAGGGGCCCCATTTATAGCTGAGAAGCTGGAGCAACAAAGCCTAGCCAGCCTACCTGACCGCCACTGAGCAGGGAAGCCTTGCTTCCTAACAGAGGGGCTTCCTCAAGGGCGGAATGGGTCTGCCCGGGGGAGGAAGGGGGCTGGGTGGAGGGCAGGGCCAAGGCCTGGGGCTGTGTGTGGGCAGCAAGGTGCATTTGACCTGGGAGAGTCGGGGGAGGAAAGGCTGGAGAGAGAGGCAGAGCCTGGATCAAGACGGGCATGTGCCATCAGGAGTTTGGGTTTTTTTCTGACAGTAGCAAGGAATTTTTGAAGAGTTCTAAGCAGGGAAATAAATATGATCAGGTTTGTGATCTAGAAAGATCAGTCAGGCTGCAGACTGGGGAGGGGCAAAGAGTGGAGCAGGGGGCCCTCCTAGAGACTATTGCAGTAATTCAGGTAAGAAATTATGATGGTGCATCAGGGAGATATTTAGCACTTGAACAATACTTGGTTCATTTGGTACATGGATTATTTGAATCTTGAGGGACATTGGGGGATGAGGGGCTAGCTTCAAGGTTGAGACCCTTGCCAGGAGTCCACCCAGACATAAACCGAAAGATAACAGAATCTGCCTCGCTGTTGACTTGGCAGTGGGAGTTTGTCAGTTGACCCTGAAGGTCAACTCAGGGTCAAGAGTGCAGGTTCAGAATGGGCTGCCCTGTCGATGGGATAGAGACAGACATGGCTCTGCAGAAAGGTTGCCGCAGTCTTTCTCCCGCCACCTCCAGCACATGGCTGTTTCTGGCCCCAGGAAGCCCTGCCTTGTGCTTTGTGGCGCTCTTAGTGCTGGGAAGAGCAGCACCCAGGAGGCCCTTGTCCCTTTCACCTTCTCCCTTGGGATGCTTCTCCCAACCTTGGGTTTGCATATTTGTCAGGAGTCTGGATCAGTTTGGCTCACACAACAGGTGGGCAGCATGGGCCCACAGGCACCCCTTACTCCCCCTTTGGCCCTAGGCTCTGAGTTTCCAGCTTTTGGCCAAGCAAAGGTGGTGTTGCATCGGCTATTGCTCCTGCCTGGGCTCCGGCAATTGCTCTAGGTGAGCTCACAGGCTGTTTGCATTGTTCTGCTTTGACTTGTGCTGAATTTCTGCCTCCCGGCCTGTTGCAGTGGGTGCCTGGCTTCTGGGGCCCAAGCCCAGGTTTCAGCAGGCTGCCCAGAATTTAGCCTCCAGATGAACTTAGGCACTTGGGGAAGACTGTGGTGGTGGTACAAGTACAGCCCCTCATTTTGGTTGGGTTTTTTTTTTTTTTTGAGACAGAGTCTCACTCTGCTGCCCGGGCCAAAGTGAATGCCGTGGCGTCAGCCTAGCTCACAGCAACCTCAAACTCCTGGGCTCAAGTGATCCTACTGCCTCAGCCTCCCGAGTAGCTGGGCCTACAGGCATGCGCCACCATGCCCGGCTAATTTTTTTCTATATATTTTTGGTTGACCAATTAATTTCTTTCTATCTATAGTACAGACGGGGTCTTGCTCTTGCTCAGGCTGGTTTCGAACTCCTGACCTTGAGCAATCTGCCTGCCTCCGCCTCCCAGAGTGCTAGGATTACAGGTGTGAGCCACCGCGCCCGGCCTCATTTTGGTTTATTTTAATGTTAAAATGTTTATTAATATGCAATAACATGTAGACAAATTAGAAAGTTATATGACAAAAAGGAACTGACTCGACTCAGCACCCTTCCAGCCCTACTCCTCAGGGATGAAGGGGAAGGTGATTGGTTTCCTTTGTGTCCTTTTATAATTTTCCATGCATATCAGTATTTTATCTTCTCCTGCTCCTGCCCCTGTGGCAGTGGGAACATACTACATTGTTTTGACACCTAGCTTTTTTAACTTAAATAGATCTTGGGAATCTTTCCATATCAGCACATATAGATCCACTGCATTTTTATTTTAGAGACAAGGTCTTGCTCTGTCACACAGGCTGGAGTACAGTGGCAAGATCATAGCTCTCTGTAACCTCAAACTCCTGGCCTCAAGCAGTCCTCCCTCCTCAACCTTCCAAAGTGCTGAGATTACGGGTGTGAGCCACCTCAACCAGCCTGCATTCTTTTTTTGTACACATGATATATGTATAGTTTAATCAATAATTTTTAAGCAAACACTCATGTAACTAGACATTAAAATGCCTTAGATTTGTTAAGTAAACTGTGGCTTATAAAACCCTGTCACAGCTGTTTTCTAGTGTGATCCTTGTAGCTTTGTGGGGAAGACAAACCAGAAGAAATTTTTTACAGCTCAGGATCTTCTGGGAACAGGCTTGGCACAGTGGCTCATGCCTGTAATCCTAGCACTTTGGGAGGCCAAGGCAGGAGGATCGCTTGGGAGTTCAAGACCAGCCTGGGCAACATATTGAGACCCCATCTCTACAAAATTTTAACAAATTAGCCAGAGCCAGGCACAGTGGCTCATGTCTGTAAT
>CAUYRT010059715.1:0-11327 GCA_963574885.1 Lepilemur ruficaudatus | reverse complement strand
TTTCACCTGCTGTCTACTCAGGGACAACACGTGGACAGGAGATTCAGGAACCTAGGATTTTGCATCCTAGGTCTGCCTTATTGTGAGAGCTTGCGCAAGTTAGACTTTTCTAGGGCTCTCCTTTTGTTTTTTTTTTTTTAGGGTTTGGACATTTCCGAGTTCGCACGCAAAATTTTTTTATACTTTTTAAAAAAAAAAAAAAAAAAAAAAAAATATATATATATATATATATATATACTACAAACTATAGTAACCAGAATAGCATGGTATTGATACAAAAACAGATACACAAACCAATGGAACAGAATAGAGAACCCAAAAATAAATCCACATATTTACAGCCAACTGATTTTCAATGAAGGCACCAAAAACATACATCGGAGAAAGGACAGTCTCTTCAATAAATGGTGCTAGCAAAACTGTACATCCATATGCAGAAGAATGAAACTAGATCCCTATCTCTCACTGTATACAAAAATCAACTCAAAATGGATTCAAGACTTAAGCATAAGACCTGAAACTATATAACTTCTAGAAGAAAGCATAGGGAAACCACTTCAGGACATTGGTCTAGGCAAAGATTTTATAGTTAAGACTTCAAAAGCACAGGCAACAAAAATAAAAATAGACAAATGGGATTATATTAAACTAAAAAAATTTTCATAGCAAAGAAAATAATCAATAGAGTGAAGAGAAATCCTGTGGAATGGGAGAGAATATTTGCAAACCATTCATCTGATAAGGGACTAACCTCAAGAATATACAAGGAACTCAAACAACTCAACAGCAAAAAAACTAATAATCTGATTTAAAAATTGGCAAAGGTTATGAATAGAAATTTCTCAAAAAAAGACATACAAATGGCCAACAGGTATATGAAAAAGTGCTCAACGTCATTAATCATCAGGGAAATGCAAATCAAAACCACAATGAGATATCATCTCACCCCAGTTAGAAAGACTATCAGTGAAAATACAAAAGAAAATGCTGGTGAGGATGTGGAGAAAGGGGAACTCTTATATACTGTTGGTGGGAATGTAGATTAGTAGAGCCATTACGGAAAACAGTGCAGAGGTTTCTTGTAAACTAAAAATAGAGCTATCATACAATCGAGCAATCCCATTACTGGGTATTTATCCAAGGGAAAGGACATCAACATGTCAAAGAGATATCTGCACCCCGTGTTTATTGCAGCTCTTTTCACAACAGCCAAGAGATGGAATCAACCTAAATGTCCATCAACAGATGAATGGATAAAGAAAATGTGATTTATATGCCCAATGGAATACTATTCAGCCATGAAAGAATGAAATCCTGTCATCTGTGGAAACATGGATGAGCATGGAGGACATTATGTTCAGTGAAATAAGTCAGGCACAGAAAGATAAATACTGCATGTTCTCACTCATGTAGAGCTAAAAAATATTGAGCTCATAGAAGTAGACAGTAGGCCTGGCACAGTGGCTCACACCTGTAATCCTAGCACTCTGGGGGGCCGAGGCGGGAGGATCGCTTGAGGTCAGGAGTTCGAAACCAGCCTGAGCAAGAGTGAGACCCCATCTCTACAAGAAAATAAAAACATTAGCTGGAGGATGAGGCAGGAGGATGGCTTGTGCCCAGGAGCTTGAGGTTGCAGTGAGCTATGATGATGCCACCGCACCCTACCCTGGGTGACAAAGCGAGACCCTGTCTCAAGAAAAAAAAAAAAAATGTAGAGAGTAGAATGTTGGTCATTAGTATCCAGGAAGGTTAGGGGGCAGAGAGGATAGGGGGAGACTGGTTAAGGGATACAAAGTTATAGCCAGATGTGAAGAATAAGTTTTAATGTTCTGTAGCCCTGTGGAGTGAATATGTCATTTAAAACTCAAATTTGTATGTCTTTCTCTTGTAAATCTGCCATTTGTTATAGGAGCCTCAGCCATGAAATTAGGATGGATGGAAGAAAAGATATTTTCCTCCCCCAGAATCCCAATCACCCTTTCCAGTCACTTCCAGGTTCTTTTTGCTTCCTCCCTCGTCTTCAGCAGCGATGTCCCTCTCGGGCGAGCTGGCTTCCTGATGGATCATTCCAGCACAAATACAACAACTTTGGACTCATTGTAACATCATCATCACCCCAGAAGGGGAAGGTGCAGAGTCCTCAAGACCCAGATCTCCATGGGACACCCGCTCAGGCCTGTGTTCTTCACCTTCCTCCTCCTGAACATGTGGTCCACACCGGCCATCCCTGCCCACGGCTTCCCCACCACCCGTGCTATGGTGAGTCTCAAGTCCAACTTCCTTCTCCTGATCCACACACCCAGCCAAGCATCCTCACTCGGGTGTCCCACAGACACCTCAAATACAACAGGTCACAACTGAGCTCACTCTGCCCCACTGGCCCCAAACCCTCCCACCTTCCTCTTTTCCTTTCCTTGTTTTTAACACCTCACGCCCCTAGACCAAGGCAGCACCCCGGGCTCGCCCACGAGCCACTCTCACTCTCACATCCTATCAGTTGCCAAGCCCTGAAGAATTTTTCTTTTTAATATCTCTTGAATCAACTCTCTGGCCCCTGGCCTCTCATCTGGTGCACTTCAAACAGCTTCTCATTGGCCCCTTTCTCCTCGACCTTTCTCTGCTGGACCTCAGAGCAAACTTTTCTGAGTCCCCGTTTTATCCCTTCGCTCACTTCCATCAACAGCTACCGTCCACTGCGGCGGACTGCACCCGGCCCTACGTGCCTTACATACTTGAAATTGTTGAACCATCCCAGTGATTTTATAAGACGGGCCATATTATTATCCCTATTGTAAGAAGAGGAAATGGAAGCACAGAGAAGTTAGGAGACTGGTTTCAGGTATACACACCTAGTCAGCAGGACAGTTGGGACCTAGACAGCCCCAGCCAGCTTCCAGCACCAGCCTCTGCCGGGGCAGTCTTTGCCTCTGGGCATCTTCTTCAAGCCCCTCCCACCTTCACCTTCCTCTCTCCCACCTACCACAACCATCCCCACTTTTACTTACAGAGACTGACCACTTGTCAGGGTTCCCGCTGTCTACCCTGCAGAAGAGAGTCCTAGCTCTAGGGGTTGACGCCGAGGTACTCCATAGCCCCAGACAGCCTTTCCATGGCTGGCTCTTACACGTCTCATGAGAAGCGTTTCCAGCTGTGCTCCCCTGCTTGCTGCTGCGCCCGCAAACTACATTCTGTCTGCCTTTACACGCGTAGTATAATTCCCGCTTAAACGTCTTTGCCTAGACCGCATCCCCACCTTGCACCTGGTGAGTTCCCGCTTTCCTAGAGATTCAGTATAAGCATTTCTGCCTCCCTGAGCCCTGCAGGCCATGTTCACACCCATAATACAGCGCTTAGCACGTTGCTACTTACCCTCACTTACCTTTCTCCCGAAGGAAGAGCCACAGCTCTGTTTATCCTTAGATTCACAGTGCCTGGCATATACGGGGTTTTTCAAAGCTTGCTGAATAAATAATTGAATAACAGATAAAGGAACTTGTGAAGGGCAACACAGGGAATAGCTGAGACAGCTGGGGACACGGATTTGATGTAATATCCACAATATTAGTTGAGGGGTTTTTTGTTTTTAGCTACAGGAAGAATTCTAACTTTTATAACTGCAGTACGTCTTTGGTCCTCACACTTCCTGATTCTACACGTAAGCTGGAACATGCACGTGGAATTTTTCTTCTGTAAACCATATTTGATTAAAAAAATAATGTCACTATATTGGGAGGGTTTTCTTTTTAAAATTATCAAATAACACTTCCTCGAAGTTGAACTTGATCCAATCAAATTCAAGTATCACCCAGCCCTAGAACTGCTTTTATAATTCTGTACACAAATCTTACCTTTCAGAGAGTATCAAAAGTCTAACGGGGAAATGCATGAGAGATAAAAGTTGTGACTAACATGGAAGTCCCAAAAAGAATGTATCTGGACAGACATGTCCATTTGCTGTAATAATAGCCCAATAAAAGTTCACATCCCCCATTGTTCAAGGACTTCCTTTTAGGAAGAACTGGATTCCGTGCTGATATAGACCCATCCCACATTAATCACTTATTTCCTCCTGAAGAGTCAGATGAAACAAGAGTAAAACTCTCCATGATTATAATGACAAAATAGTTTCCCTTCATTTGGTTGAAAGAATTTGTTCAAGTTTACAGTAAAATCTCCAAGTAGGTAGCAATTTTTAAAAAGAAAGGCTGGCTTTAATGTTGTCAGAAAGAGGAAAGTTTCACTAAACTACTCAACTTTGTCAACAAAGCCACTTCCTGAGAACTCCACCTTCAGCTCAGGCACTTGGTCCTGCTCTAGCTACCTCAGAAAATAACATTCATAAAGCCAACACTGAGCTGAGAGACATTCACTTGTGAAGCAAAATTCAAATATGTCTTACAGGCCGGGCATGGTGGTTCACACCTGTAATCTTAGGACATTGGGAGGCCAAGGCAGGAGGATCTCTTGAGGCCAGGAGTTTAAGACCAGTATGGGCAATAGCAAGACCTGGTCTCTACAAAAAATAGAAAAATTAACTGAGCATGTTGGAGTGCACCTGTAGTCCCAGCTACTCGGGAGGCTGAGGTAAGAGGATCGCTTAATTCCAGGAGTTGGAGGTTGCGGTGAGCTATGATGGTGCCTCCACACCCTAGCCCGGGTGACAGAGCCAGACTCTGTCTCCAAAAACAGCAACAAAATATGTTTCATATATTGTAGTTACAAAGGCAAGAAATTAAATTAGTGCATTTTCTAAGATTTTCCAGCAAGAGCTGATAGGCCTAGCACTAGATATTCCGTTTACCAGGCAAATCCAAGCTCCAGGAGCCAGTTGCTCCATTGTGATGACTCAAGATTTCAAGCTTCTCCAGAGTATTTCTCAGGATACGATGTATTCTACAAAAATGAGAAAGGTGCAACTTGACAAAATATCTTTCTTGGATAGCTCATCAACTGAATGCAGATAGAAAAAGGTAAATAGTTACAAAGAGGCCTATTCAAAAGGGTGAGAAATAAAAGGGAAAAGAATCATTCGGAGCTATGAGGATCACCATCTTGTGCGACATGGTCTATAGAGAAAGAATATTCCAAGGGATTTTTGGTGGCATTTTCTTCTGTCCTGTGCCACCACACCCCACCTCAGGGCAGAAACACTTTACAGTGGAAAAGATGATGTCTGTGTGTGTGTGTGTGTGTGTGTGTGTGTGTCCTTTAACACCGGGGTCTTCTGCCAGAACCAGCATGAGCGAATCCTTGAAAAGGGAAACAGTCCATTTCATAACTGCAGGAAGGTTTTAAGAACCTAAATTCAGATCACCACCCTAGAACAGAAAGCAGATTTCAGCTAAGTAGAAAAAAATTTCTACCAAATACAAATGTCCAATACTGACTGGGCTGTTACTGAAAATTTGAGGCAGTTTTAAGCAAAGACTGGAGGGTCAGGCTCGGTTAAAGAAATGGGCCTGCCATTTCCAATTCAGTCCCCTCCTTGCGGTAGACAGTCTGCATAGATGGTCACCAGCACATCCTCCCATCTAGAGGTGGTGTTTGCTTCCCCTCCCCTTGGATCCGGGCTGTCCCTGCAACTTGCTGTGCCCAACAGAACGCTGCAGAGTAGCACTATGGGACTTGTAGCCTCTCCCTTAAGAGACTTTGCAGCTCCCATACTTGCTCTCTTAGAAGATTGGGCTAAACTACTGAAGGATGAGAGACCACGGAGAGAGACAGACAGACAGACACACCTCCCAGAGGGGAGCCCAGTGTCCAAGTCAACAGCCAGCACCAAGGCTCCAGACCTGTGAGGGAGACCATCTTGGGTCTTCCAGCCCCACGTGAACCACTCCAGCCAACGTCATAAGGGAGAGACCCCGCTGAGGTCTCCACCATCACTGATGACCTGCTGCAAACTACCTCAATCCCCAGCCCACAGGATCTGAACAAATACAATGGTGGTTGCTTTAAGTTCACTAAGTCTGGGGGCAGTTAGTTATACGGGAACTGATGATGCATTCACAAGATGTGGCCAGTTATATTAGGAGTGCTCATTTCATCCCATTGGTGAGGGGCAATGAATATATGTGATTCTGTGAGCAGGGAAAGCACTTAGCACTGAATGAGGCTGAATGACCCACCAATAATGTTGTAAGGGGTGTGTTGTGGTTTGAATATCCCCTCCAAAACTCACGTTCAAACTTAATCCCCAGTGTGGCAGTATTGAGAGGTGGGGCCTTTAAGAGGCGACTGGATTGTGAAGGCTCTGTGCTCATAAATGGATTAATCCCTTCATGGATTAATGGAATTCATGTGTTAATGGATTAATGCCTTATCATGGGAGTGGAGCTGGTGGCTTCATAAGAAGAGGAAGAGAGACCTGAGCAAGTACATTAGCAAGCTCAGCCCTCTTGCCATGTGATGTCCTGGGTCATCTCCGAACTCTGCAGAGAGTCCACACCAGCAGTAAAGCTCTCACCAGATGCACCCTCTCAACCTTGGACTTCCCAGCCTCCATGACTGTAAGAAACAAATTCCTCTTCTTTATAAATTACTCAGTTTCAGGTATCCCATTATAAGCAACAGCAAACAGACTAAGACTGGAGTTTTTTCCTTCAAGATGGAGAATTTTCCTCATGCTGTCTGAGGCCCTTTTCTATCCACGTATTCAGTGGGTGCTGACACTAAGGGAACTTGATGTTTCCTGGTCTTTGTGCTCCTGATCTGTGCTCACCTGCAGAATAGAAAACAGCATATTTCCTGGGAAGCCTCAGTCTCTTCTACGGAGGCCCCTCCTACAGGCTCCTGCAGACGCAACTGCTCCAGACAGCTCCTGAAGCCCAGTCTTCCAGAGTGACACCCCTCCCCTACCCGCTGTGAGGGGTGGATAGCCTAGTCTCACCTCATGGAGACTAAATTGGACCAGCTGGGTGTTCTTTCTAGGAAGACATTAATGGGCAACACAGAGACAGTGGATATCAGAGACCCCAGAAGGAGGATTGGCAGCAGAGGACTCGGTGCCTTGGTGAGCAGCAGCAAAGGGGACAGAGCAGAGACTCCCAGTCACCACAGTGCAGGATGATAAGGGTGCCTACGGCAACCTGGTACCTGTTTCCTGCATTCTGCGCCTCCAACCATGATTCTTTTATGGCCTCTGTGAGGCCTGCCTGGTTTCTGTAGGAAGAAACTAGGGCCGTCACTGCCCTAATATCGTTATAATAAAACTCCATCTTTTGTAGTTATCATAAGGTTAATTTTATGTGTCAACTTGACTGGGCCATGTGCTGCCCAGATATCTGGTTAAACATTATTTCTGGGTGTGCCTGTGAGGGTGTTTCTGAAGAGATCAGCATTTGAATCTGTGGACTAAATAAAACAGCTGGCCCTCCCCAGTGTGGGTGGGCAGCACGCAACCCACTGAGCCTGAGTAGAACAGAAAAGTGGACAAAGATTGAATTCTCTCTCTAGCTGCATGAGTGCTTGAGCTGAGACTTTGGTCTTCTCCTGCCTTGGACTGACACTTACACCATGAGTCCAAGGGCAGTACTTGGCCCAGTCAAATTGACACATAAAATTAACCTTATTATAACTACAAAACATGGAATTTTATTATAAAGATATTAGGGCAGTGATGGTCCTAGTTTCTTTCTACAGAAACCCGGCAGGCCTCACAGAGGCCATAAAAGAATCATGGTTGGAGGTGCAGAATGCAGGAACCAAGTACCAGGAATGCCTTCTTCCTATTTCCTCTTTCTTTTTTCCACCTCCTCCCTCCTTCTTTTTCCTCTTATAATTTAAAGGATCTCAGTAATGTAAGAGGCAGTTGTGGGAAGGAGGAGTGTTTTAGCCACCACTATCTCCTTAATCTATAGTCAGCCATGCAATATAAATCTGCAATCTAAGTAAAATCAGTATTTGACCTGCAGATGAGCTTCCAAGCAAATACTCTTAGATGTCCCTAAGGAGGTGGCTGCCACAAATCACCACAAATACACTGGAAATTCTGGAGGTACCACAGAAGACACAACTGATTTTCTTTTGAATCTTGTCATTCTTTTTCTCATTTGCCATGTGCATGCTGCTAATATTCCTGTTCAGGGCTTTAAGGCTCATTCATAGCTGCCCATTCCTTTTCCCTTCTGCCCTCTGCAGCGTGGCTAAGCACTCTTCCCTCTTTGGATTTATGAGCTAATTCCTAATCCCAGCGCAAATTCTTCCATCTCCCAACTCTCCACCATCACTAGGATGGTCACAGTGACATGTAAGTCACTATACTCTTGACCACAGCACACTTCTCTCCTCTGCCACAACCCCATGTCAAGCTTTTGTCCACACATCCCACCCAGCTGTGCCTCCACCACGACCACACCCTCCCACCTACCCAATCCTGTGATAGCCACCCCATGCAGTGTTCATCATAGCACTGTTCTTTCAGTTGTGTTTAGAATCGGGATCTTTTATAAATATTAATAACATTCAGTGAGTCAAGGCAAGTCTTTGCAGCAGGCTTTTGCCTAAGAGAATTCAGTTATAAAATGCCTAAAGGACTTCTTTTTAATATAAACTCATCCTTCGTCATGTAAATTCCATTGTATGGCCCTGCGAGCAGAATGAGAACAAAATTAATTTACTTATTATTTAATTATTCTTCCTCTTCCCTATCACACCTGAGATGTAAAAATTCCGGAAGCAGGAAGGATAGCTTCCACTTTTTTCTGACATTCCAAAGCAACTTTGTACCCTGGAAAGGCGAGATGCTGCCCTTGAGAATGACAAGAAGAATTGTGAAACACCCGAAATCAAAATGGATTTTGAAGGACAAGGTGTTTCTCTGCACAGTCCTGACTCTGTGCCCCTTTCTCATTCTTTCACTTTAATCGATCATAAGTTTGATTACAAATTTGTTACAGCAGTATGTAAACTTTTCTTTTATTCTTAAGTAAAACCAGCCATAACTAAGAAAGGGCTAATACTTCAGCTGTGTAATACAGTCAGCCCTTCAGCCCTTTGTATCCTTGGGCTCCAAATCCACAGATTCAACCAACTGTGGATTCAAAATATTTGGGGAAAAATATGGATAGTTGTGTCTGTACTGAGTATGTACAGGCTTTTTTCCTTATTAGTCTCTAAGCAATACAACTATTCACATAGCATTTACATTGTATTAGATATTACAGGTAATCTAGTCATGATTAAAATTATATGTGAGGATGTGTGTAGGTTATATGCAAATACTACACCATTTTATATCAGGGACTCGAACATCCTTGGATTTTTATATCCAGAGGGTGTCCTGGAACCACTCCAAACCTACCTAGAGATAAGTACTGCCTTTTGGATAAAACAGCAAGTATGTGACTATATGTAAGACATAGATAGTATTACTGATGAATTAAGGTCCTTTGTTTATTTTTTAAAAATTTTTTAAGAGACAGGGTCAGTCTTGCTCTGTCACCCAGGCTGGAGTATAGTGCCGTGACCATAGCTTACTGAAACCTCAAATTCCTAGGCTCAAGAGACCCTCCTGCCTCAGCTTCTCAAGTAGCTAGAACTACAGGTGCCTGCCACCACTCCCAGATAATTTTTTAAAAAATTTTTTGTAGAGATGGGAGTCTCACCATGTTGCTCAGGCTGGTCTTGAACTTCTGGCTGCAAGCAATCCTCCTGCCTTGGCCTTTCAAGCGCTGAGATTATAGGCGTGACCCACCGTGCCCAACCTAAAAACATTTACTGAGTGTTTTTTAAAGGGGTGGCATAATTTCTACAAAACGTTTATTGCTATAAATACTAATTTTAGTAATGACAATTATATTTGTTAGTAGCAGCTACCCAGGTGTACATAGGCACTTTATATCATTTAATTCTCACAGCAACCTACTTAGCAGATGAAGAAGCAGAGGCTCTGAGAAGTCATTTAATTTGCCCGCCCAACCCCAACCCTCAGCTTTGAAAGGCCTGAGGCAGGATTGAATTGATTTCTTTGGACCCCAACTTCCATGTTCTCCTACAAAGTCCTATTCCAAAGCAGAGAGAGATAGGATGCAATATCCTCAGTCTCCAAAATACATTGTATGGTTTGTCATTAAAGCCACATACATTTCCTGTTTTGGGCTTGCACACAACTATCTAATCAATGAAAATGATACTTCTTGGATTGGGGTTTACTCATAATTGCCTTCTTTCACTTAGTTCAACTTTACGCTTTAAGGTTTTTCCGCCTTATTTTTCTTTTTCTTTTGCCTAATACTCTCCAGCTTAAAGCTGTGCAGTAATGGCTCTTCCGCATTGTGTCTACCTGTTGGGGACCTGCTCTATGTGACATTCCCTAGCTACTTAACCCATGCACTTGAACTCAATCCCTGTTCATCAGGGTCAAGATTCAAAGGGGCAATTAAGCCCTTTCTCACTCGTACAGTTTACTTCCCACTCCCCAGGTGCTGAGGTTACTGGGGACAGGTCCCCCCTCTAACTCGAGGTGTTAATTTGGCAAGCAAATGGCCAAGTCACCATTTGGATCTTTCTTTTCATAGGGTCAGCATTACATAAGTAACCTGTAACAATGTGGCCTTTATAAACAAAAGTTGATCCACCCAAATTAGAAAGGGGAAGGGAGAATCACCACGTTCGGTTCTGCAGTTTACTTAAGTTCCACGTTCTCTTCTGGCCCAGGCATTGGGTCCTCCCTGCCGCTGCCACCGGCTTGTCATTCAATATGTGTGGCTTTGCCCAGCTGCCAACCCTCCCTTCCTCTTTAACTTTTCCTCTGATAATGCTGGGACCTTTTAGTACAATGAGGAAAGAAGGAAAAAGCTTTTCAGTACCTAGAGGAAGACAGTCATAACCACCAGGGGAAAAATAGAGACAGAGCGAGTGGATTTCCACAAACATGCGTCCAAAGCGGGTGGGTGGGGCTCAGGGGACCCTGGAGCCGGCTGTTCCAGTTTGAGAGTCCATCAGAGAACCAGGTTCTAACCTTGCTACTGGACCTTTCTCTGACGGCCATGGGGGAGGGGTAGGACCCGGGGGTGGCGGGGAGCAACCGGGTAGCATTTCCAGGGCTTTGCGTGCCAGTGACCCCTGAGTGCTGTGAAAGGTGGGGAGGAGGGGCTTTGGGACGCCGGGAAGGGGCGCTGTCCCAGCAGGATCCCTGGAGCAGAGGGCGCGAAGGATGAAATTAGGACTCTAGGCCAAGCTTGGTATTTAACGGTGGCCCACCTTTCTCCTTTATCATAATGATTATTTTCTCAGGAGTCGCAGGTAGCACCGCTCCTCCAGCTCATTAAGCAATACCGCTTTGGCTGGGACCCTCCTCTAGAACCACTTGTGGCTCCTCATGCCCG